>CABHPR010152854.1:0-24647 GCA_902168415.1 Peromyscus melanophrys
AAAAAAATAGCAAACAACAAAAACTCACACACAAAAACACAAACAATAAAACAATACCCTGAAAAACACTGGTTGTCAATGACCAACGTTGAACTTACAAGCACAGGCTGGAATCTTGGAAATTATGTATCCTTATTGTTTTGAATGATGCAGCCCACATTAAATAAAAGGATTTGGGTTCTTTAATCATACTGAAGAGTGTAAAAAGGGTTCTGTGATCAAACAAAGGATTTAAAACCATTGCACCAGCCCATTATCTCATTGCTCTAATGGGAAGATTGAGGTAGAGAGGTCAGGCATTAAAATCACTGGAATAAGTTATTAACATTAGAAGTGATGCTGCTTCATTTTTCCCCAGAAGAAAGCACTCTTGGACAAACCCAATAAGTCTTTCTTAGAAATGTTTCTGTCAGATGCTCTCCTAACCTGTCAATGCTGCTGCTGTTGGTGGTGACATTCGAAGCTTGAATAATGTATAGCTTGGTGCAAGTTCGCAGAAACAAGTGATGTACCTTAGGATGTCTAAACTAAAATCTTCAGATTGGTCTCAAGACTTCATTGTTTTGGAAAAGCAAAGAAGAAAACAACAACTCGAAGAGGGTGGTAGCCAATAAAAAGCTTGCCAGTGAGAGCTTGTGAGCAGCTGAACTGGGGTAGAAAGTCAGAATCCCAACTTTCAGCCTAGGTGACTTCGGGCAAAGCACAGCCTGGGCTAACCAATGTAAGACGGTAGGATGATGAATGATGCTGAACTCAAGTCATACGGAACTGGTAGGTGCTGGAGCAGAGAAACAGAAAGCTGAGTGTTTGAGGAAATGGCAGAAGGAAGGTGATGTCGGTTTCAAGTTAGTATTGCCGATGTGCTCCTACAGTGTATTGTTCACCTGCAGTCACCAGTCATCTTAAAAGACAGTGATCTAGATCTTCCAGGTAGATCCAGAACAGAGGCTTCCTGAACCCTATAGGCTCCCATTCTAGCCACATTTCCTCCATACACAGCAGAGGTCTTTGGGACTCCTCTCGACATTTAGGTTGCACTCTATGCAGAGGTCCCCAGATTTCTCTTTGCAAACAACCTCCAGTCTGTATACAGTCCAGATTCATCCTCCTGAGAAGATGGGCACCAGTGTGTGACTTCTGAGTGAGAGAGATAGCTGCTAGGGGCTGGCTACTTGAAGGGCATGTGGATGGAACTTGGTCACGTGGTCTGGAGGGTCTATACTCAAACACACAAGGTTCCCTCTTGACATTGATAGGGACAAGAGTCATGAACTGGCTAGCCTCACATTGTCTTACTCCTCTAAATTCTTGGAGGAGCCTGGATTCTAAGTATGAATTTGACCTTCTCTAGTTTATTGCTTCATTCTTGCCAGGGTGAGAAGACAGAACATACTCATTTGACAGTGGGACAACATTTGTACTCTTGTCTGGAGTTCTACTGTGTTAAAATCTGTCCCAGACTGTTGACAGACATTCTGGCTAACCTTTAACACTGCAATACTCAACATGAACCATGGCCTCTGTCCTCAATCACTCTTTATCTCGAAACGGAAATTGCAGGATTGTAACCTGGTTTTGCCTTGTGAACTCTTAGAAAAAATAAACATGCTTGTGTCTAGGCATTGCATTAAAGAATTCTGCGAGTCATTAAAGTAGTCACAGGGGTCAATTAGCTTCTTCCTGTTGAGGTATCAGTTGGGCTTTGAGCAGAGCCTGCAAACTGTGCTCAGAGCCACTGGGCACAGAGTGGACACCCTTTTAGTAGTATCCAGGGCGACTGCCTGCTGCTGTTGTTGGAATTGCTCCTACCTCTCTCTCCAAAGAGAGGCTACCCCAGGGGATAGCCTCTGACTCATCTGCAACTTGTATAGAGGCAAACCTGCTAAGTCAGTATCCAATGCAGAGAAGTAGCCCAGGAAAGCAGAGATCTTCAGCCAGTACGCTGGGTGCATACCATACATTGGAGACATGCCTGCTGACTCACCCTCCTAAAGGCAGATGGCCCAGTGAGCAGTCAGAGCAGTAACTGCTGCTGGGAGTACAGATATGGCCTTCTGAATCCCTTCAAGTTGCTCACAGGTATGGCTGCCATTGTGCTTCTAAAGTGTCACTAAGCACTTTTCATCATTTACTCACTGAAACTTGAATGTCTCTAGCACTGCTCAGAGACAATACTGTTCTCAGTACTTTAACACGCTAGTGCATATAATCATATATGCTTTGTGCTGTACGCATAATAATTAATACTCTTTTACAGCTGAGGACACCAGGGGATAGAGTACTTAAGAATGTACTTAAGTGTACACCTGGCAGGTAGTGGACTGAGAACATAAGCTTGGACCATTTGCCTAGAGGCTCCAGATCCTCTTAGGCTTACTCTTTCTGAAAGCCGGTGAGTGTGGACCTTGTTATCCCATTTCCTGGAGGAGGAACATGGAGCCACGGCTTCCAGGTTTACCAGCTTTCCAAGGTGAGCATGTTAGCTCAGTCACGTAGCTGGTGAGAGCTTAGAACCACTTTACTAAATGGGTTGCACTGTTGAGTAGCTCTGGATCCTTTTCTGAAAATTCTAAATGACCAGGAGTTTGTCAAGAATTAAAAGGCGTTGACATTGCAAAGGTCAGGCTTGACATTGGCATTTCCATCCTAAGGACTGACTAGGTGGAAAAAGCTGAGATCACGCCTCAAAAGACTTGAGACCCTTGAGCAGGCAGGATGGAGATTTGCAAGGAACAGAATCACCTCTGTTCCCTGCTGATTTTGGGGACTTTGGGTAATAGGGTGCTAGGTTGACAAAGTTCCTAGACTTGGCCGGGTTACATGAGATAAATAATTTATTGTATAGTAGAAAGATCCCAGGATTTAGAGATTGGCATCTCTGGACCTAGGCCACCGCCATCATTCACTTCACCACCTGGAGCCCCCATTTCTTGAATGCAGTTGGGACTAACAGTACGGGTGGACACAGAACAATCTATCCAGATGAATCCTAGGTTCTTTTCTGTTTCTTGTCCAGAGTCTGATGTGAGCTTCGGAGGGACCTTCCAAAAGCTCCCTTTGCAGGTATTTGGCTCGTATAGAGGGTGCCCTGCCAGCTCTCCATCCCCTGGTCTCCGGAAAGCAAAGACCTCCCTGGCACAGCCCGCTGAGCCCACTGACGCAATGGCTCTGGATGAAGGCCCGGCTCTGCCTGGCCCTTAGCCTGGGCTGCTTTAAGCCAAAACACAGGAGCCAAGAGCTTGCCTGGGGATGTCCAGAGGCTTATGGCCACTGCTCCTCTTCAGAGCATTCTTCTCCACATTCCAGGGGACACTGAGACGTTTGCAGATGCAAAATGGGACAATTTATGCTATATCTCTCCTCATTTTTTTGATGGTTTAATGTGGTTTGTGTTTATAATGACAAATAGGATAAACAACCATTCCTGGGAGGCATCAAACTTGGCAACTGGTCCCCTGGGTTAGGGTTGCCCAGGGGCTGGGGCGTTACAACTTCTCAGGTGTTTTGTGTTTTGTCTTGTTTATTCTTTAGAGGAGAAACAGGGACTGTGCTGTAGAATACTTCCAAAAGCCTCTTTGCTCCCATCCTGGCTCAGAGGTTACGGAGGGACCCGGAGCATATGTTCCGTATTGATTCACATTTACATACTTTCCTGCATCCATTATCTCACCTCATTAGGGCTTGGAAGGGGAAGTGGACCTGAGTGTGTCAGCAGCATGTGCTTTCCTGAGCCCTGTGGAGAATTGTCCCACACGGTAAATGAAACAGTTGCAAAGGCTGGCCAGGAACCTGCAGGGGCGCGGGCGTCTCTGGGCCGAGGCCCAGCCATGCCTGGCCAGTTTCAGAGGGTCCAGCTGTGCCAAGTCACATGGCTCAGTCAGGGAGCATCCCAGGCCAGGCAGCTCTGTGATTGATGAGCCTGCCTGAACTCCAAGTGCCTTACCGGGCTTCCGTTCCCCACATGCCTGCCCTCCCTGAGATGTGAAGTAAATGGTTAAAGTAACTCATATGTTTCCTTCTTTGCTAGGAGGGGAAGGCTAAAATTGGCTATCCTTGGGAAGAGGGCATGGCCAGTTAACTATCATTTATTTCTTAATGAAAACAACACAGGGGGACCTCTACGGCCAAGGTTGAGCAAGAAGTATACGGCACAGTGTGGTGAGGGATGAGTGGAGACCCAACTTGCCTGAGTCACTTTCGTGCAGGTCTCAGATGTATGCACATGCTAATCAGCCAAATCATTACCATCCAGATAGAAAAGTGGCCCAGGTTTCACTCCATATCACCCGGCAGCCCTGCCAAGGACCGTCTCAAACATCTGTGACCAACGGATCCTCAGGGGCCTCTTTCGTGTTTCCCTCCCGAGATGCCTTTTCACCTCCTTTAGTGGACCTGACTCTGTCACTCATGTGTGAAGATGAGCAAATTGACCCTTCTGAGGCTCAATTTCTTCATCTGTTAAGAAGATGGCACTGTACTGACCTGGTTCAGCCATGAGGTTACTGTATAGCAAGGTGACCCAATAATAACCGCCAGTGTACTTAGGGTGATGAGCTGTCATGTGAAGTAAAGTGGTGCGATGTGAACATGAATAAAGTCATTTTCTCCTTGACTCTAAAAAAAACTTTCTATTTATTGATTACCCATTGATTTGGTGATCTGATAGTTCTGGGGTGGCTGTAGACAAGTGAATCCAAATGGCATATGGAACAAGAAAGAAATGGGCAGTGTTTTCTTTACAAGCATGTCCAAACTATAGGAATTAATCAAGTTCAATAATTCCTGAGGGAGGCTGTGAAACGACATTTGGTGCTTGGTTTCCTTCCATGCAATAGATCACTTACCAACCTGCTCACTGGGTGTACAGAGAGCAGAGGGAAAATCCAGGTCAAATGTAAGGAAGTTGCAGAGAGAATCCATGGAGAGAGGTTAGGTCATCCAATCATGGCACTGCAGCATGACTCAGGGTGTGAGAACACCACTTTATAGGTTAAAAGTTGCCAGGACTTCTTACCCAGTGTTCTGAGAAAGGGTTCTCAGGGATTTCTGTTCATCAGCTCTGAATTAAGTGGCTCACAGTGCCATTTGCTTTAGGGAAACTTGAAAAGAAATCATTAGGCCCTAGAACATGCAGTACAGAAAGTGGATGGATTAGAAAGTAAAATCAGGCATCAGGACAACAGTTTACCCTCATGGAAAGGAGCATCCTGCCAACTGTTCCCATACACTCTCCTTTCAAACCTCCCCTCATTACCATTTGAAAACATGTGCTTATTCAGCTGCTCTCTGAGTCTGCAGTTTGGCAAAGTAAATTGATAGGATTAGCCCTGTGTCCTAGCTTGGGGGCAAGGCATGTTGGGTCCTTGACAGCTCAGAACCTGGGAGTGTTTACAGGGGCAGGTCTACTTACAGTATCAGGAAGCTGTTAACACAAGACACTCAATGGGGAATGGGTTTGGCAATGAGGGTGCCAGGTGATGGCTGAACACCAGGACCAGCCTGGTTGTGGCAGCTGTTCCCTGACAGAAGGATACTTCTGCCATCATTTTAAAAGAAGATTCTGGAAGACAATTTAGCTGCAGAGCATCCAGACCAAGATACG
This sequence comes from Peromyscus melanophrys, assembly GCA_902168415.1. Taxonomy (NCBI): domain Eukaryota; kingdom Metazoa; phylum Chordata; class Mammalia; order Rodentia; family Cricetidae; genus Peromyscus; species Peromyscus melanophrys. The sequence continues at coordinate 5,603 of CABHPR010152854.1, forward strand.
CAGGCTGTTTTCTGAGTTGGACTCAAGTACTAGACAGGGCAGCTGGCTGAACAAAAGCCACTTGGGCCTGTAGCCCGCTAAAATCTGAGGGCTACAGAAGCCCTTAGTTTAGAGCCATGGAGGAGTTTGGACTTTGGCTCATTAGTAATGAAGTAGAGGAAGGATTATGGTGCACTGTCAGGCTGGTTCAGCCTGGCCATATTGGGAGGCTGTCAGTTACACTTTGAATCCCTCCAGGCTAGCCCTGACAATTTAGTGATGACATCAGGGATTGGGGATGCCTAAGTCTCAAGGATGGAGATTTCAAGATATGGCATTAACAAGGACTTAGAAGATAGAGACCAAGATTTGGGGGATAATATAGTTCCATTGACTCTTTGATGATATTCAACAGAGTGACAAGGCAGAGGAAGTGTCCCCTTTAAAGTGAACTTTTGTACTTTGAACTCTCTTTAGGTACAATAAGACACATATGGCTCTAAGACCAAACTACTTATCCCAACCTTGGTCATTTTCTTGTGTTTACCAGCAGGAGGCTACACTTTCTAGTCACAATTACACAAAGTACAACCGGTGGGTTCAAAAGGGACTTTTAAGGCATTGGTGACGTGTTCTCCAGTGGGTAGGATGTGATTTTTCACATGAGCTGTTGCTTTGAGGAGGTAGATTCAGTGTACACAGTATTCAAAGACTTACAACTGGGGAAGAGATGGGATGCAAGCCAAGGTGGGGGTGGTGTACAGGGGACAGAAATGCAAGGACTTTTCAGGGGGCCCCAGGGAATCCAGAGCCAGTGGGCGAGTGAGTCTTGCTTAAGATGTTTTGGAGTTCTTAACAGCATCTTACACATGAAAACAACAAACGCCCCAGATCAACTCCCTGAGTGAGACCCGCACAAGCACTTGAACAACACACACACACACACACACACACACACACACACACACACACACATATTTTCATTCTTTGGGATTTGCTGCCAGTAACTAACATGACCTATAAGTACTATTGAACTCACAGTGATTTTAATAATCCCTGAGGAATTCCCTGGACCAAAGGTAGCATGTCATTCTCCTGTGAGGAACACAGGTTCCTGGTAGGTGGCCATGCTTGTCTCTGTATTGTATTCAGGGCACAGTGTTTAGCGGTGCACTTCTCTTTATAATTAGCGGGGTGATTAGTGAAATTGCTCAGTGATTTGGTTCTTTCAATTTAATACACATTCATAGGGAGTCTGAAGGTGACATGCTGCTTTTGAGCAGAGGAACATTTGCGGTTGGGTCATAACATTTCCACAAGATGAAGAGAAATGGAAATCTTCTCCAGAGATTATCATCAATTATGTCTGTATAAATATGCCACAAAATGACAATGGCTGGTCTATTTATGTTGAGAGATGTTTGGGAAAACAGCAGTTCTTCCAAAGTGCAGCGACCTAGACGGGGTTTGGGTACGTCCCATTCTAAAACATTGCTCTAAAATAAGATTCTAGAGGGCAAAAGAACATTTGAGTGGCACCATTTTAGAAGGGGCGTGTGTGTGTGTATATATGTGTGTTCATTCACAAGTGTGCATCAATATATGCATCTAAATATGTTCTCATACATATATATGTGTGCATCAATATATGTATCTATAAATATTCTCATACATATATGTATATATATGTGTGCATAAATACATGAATCTATATATGTTCTCTACTGTTACAGGCTACCCATATCCTTCCCTTCAAAACTACATCCTCATATGAAGTTGATGGTTTGGTAGATGCCACCCAGACTGCAGCTGATTGGCTGAGTCAAAGTGCTGACTGTGGGTCTGGGAGTGGGAGAATGTCCTCCTCAGGCTCAAAGTGGAGAAGGCTTGGTCCCCAGAAGTCGGTACTATTTTGTGAGGTGCTTAAAATGAGGAACCACCAGCATGGCATTGAAGGGCAAGTTCAGTCCTCTGCTCCTCCATCTCCTTTGCTGTTTTCTGGCCTCATGCTGTAAGCAGCTTTGTGTCTCCACACCACTCTGACATGCAGAGTGGAAGAATGCCCATGTTAGTACTCCCTGCTCCAGCCCCAGAGAGCTGCAGTCAGGCTAGGATAAATGTAGAGGCTGTGAAGCTCCATTTTCAAGTCAGCCTTTGGCATTTTGCAAATGGGCACACTGGAACCTTTAGTCTAGTCTAGTAGTTCTTGGTTTTAACATACAGGCTCCCTCAGCTTGTTGCTTCCAAATTCATAGCCTCTAAACAGCAAGGGACATAGTACAAAGTACAGAAGAAGCATGTAAACTTGAGACAGTATTTGTAAACCCATGTATCTAATGAGTGATAAATATAAAACAATGCATTGTCTTAGTTTGATTTCCATTGCTGAGATGAAGACCACAACCAAAAGCAACTTGGGAAGGAAAGGTTTTACTTCACTCTGGTCTTGACAAGCCTGTGGGGCTTTTCTTAACTTAAATTCATATTAGAAGAGGGAACCTCTCTTGTGTCAAGTTGACAAAAGACTAAACAACACATATGTCAAGAACCCAGACAACTGAATAGCAAGCAAAGCAGATGACTTGATTTATAAATATACAAAATACTTGAATAGTCATTTCAGAAAAGAAGACACACCAAAATGCAGGTGAAGAAATGCTATCATGAACCATAAAACAATGAAAATCAAAACCTCAGTGTGGCATCGTTTTGTTAGTTACTTTTACTGTTCACACAACTAAATACCTGTTGGGAACAGTGTAATGGAAGGAGGCTTCATTTTGGCCCAGGAGTTAAGAAGGTCCAGAATGGTGGGAACAGATGGTGGCAGACCTTGTGTCTGGGACTCCTCATATCTTAGTGGCCAGGGACTAGAGAGAGCTAGGCCAGGAAGTGGGGTCAGGCTATAACCACCATGGCCCACTGTTAGTGTCCCATATCATCTAGCTAAGCCCTACATCCCAGAGGTTCCACAACCTTCTAGAACATCACCAAATCATCTTTAGTTTCAAGTTTGAAAACACACAAGTCTATAGGGAATGTTTCACACTTAAACCCATTAGAATAGTTATTATTAAAAGGAGGAAGAATAGCAGTGAACCATGGTTAGGGAAAATATGAATGAGTAGCATCATTTTGGAAACCAATGTAGAGGATCCTCAAAAGATCAAGACTGGAACCCCTGTAGGATCTGGAAGTTCACCTCTTAATGTATTTCCAAAGAGTATGACAATGTCTTGGGATATATTTTCATTCCCTTGTTTATTGTGGAATTACTTAAAATAGCTTAGATATGAAATCAAATGAAGTGTCCATAGGCTGTGTTACATTGGTTTTCTATTACATATACATACTACATATATGCTATATATGTATAATTATTATTATATATCTGTGTGACTATAGTTCATAGTGTGTTATACATCTAAACGTTACCAATAGATTGGATCTCAAATATTCTCCCTATCTTCTTCTAAGTCAGAAACAATATTTTCGTGTGAAGGCGTCACTTGCGTTGATGGATCCAAAGGTTCTTGTGAGGCTATGGTTGTTGGCACCGTGCTCATTCATGGAAACATCCACAGGTGCATAGCACGGAGAACAGAAAGGACAGGAGCCTTCCCAGCTCAGTGTTCCCCGTTACACAGTTGCAGCCGCTCTTCATTTGTTATTCACAGACCTTACTTTCCTGTGGTGCAGCTACAGCAGTCAAAGAGAAGCCACTAACGTTAAAGGTGACATTGCTCTCTCTCTCGGAGCATGCACTTGCCAAGGAACTCATTAGCCAGACAGGTGTTGATGTCACTGTCAAATTGCGATTGCTAATTTTTTTTTTGTTTCTACTTATGGGAATAACAAGCTATTAGACATTAATAAGCAGTAAGGAACTGTCTATGACCCTCTCTAAATATAGGTGACCTGAAAGAAATGGCAGCCATTATTACAAGGGCAGCTTATTGTCATTGTGTTCTTAACTACAAACTTAAAATGACGGAAGTTCGTAAGTAACCTGGGATTCATATGCTGGGGAGATTGGTTGAAAACACTTTCCTGAGTGTATACAACCGGTTCTGGAGGCATCTGGGGTCACTCATGATAAGAAAAACCACCACATAACACACAAAGGATTTCAATGTTACTTTCCCATCATGTACGGATGGTTCAGAAGGTAAAAAAAGAAAAGAAAAAGATAAAAGGATAAAGGACGGGGTGGGGGGAGTAAGAGAGTTGAATTAGCATAGAAGCCTGAGTTTATCTGGAGAGGGATAAGTTTCAGGGCTGCTGTTCAGAGGAACTTGGCTTTGTTGGGCTAGTTATTCAGGCAAAACAAAACAATAAATCAAAGAAATTTCAAAGCTTAAGACAAACTGGAGGTGACAGCCTCTGTGGGGAAGACAGAAGAGGTAGAATTTGGAAGCAATGCTGTTTGTAGCTTTAAATGGCACAAAAACTCAGAAATGAGTACTGGAGGGAGGCTGCTCATGGTGGAGGGCAGGAGATGTGAGAACACCACCCCATACATGGCTGAGTCACTAGCTGCTCTCCTGGGATTGCTATCCATGTTTCTTGGATTGTGTTCTGTTCCAAGGTGTCTTGTCAATGCCCCACAGACAATATGTTAAAACAGGAAGGATAGCCTCACACTTCAGACCACACTAGACCTCATGATTGTTATTAAAGGATGGACACTAGAAATTTGAAGATGAAGTGGTATAGGGACAATACTTCTCGAGAGTCAAGTTGCAAAGATGGAAGACAATGGAAAGGACATTTAGGAAGAACAACTCACCCCAGGTTCCATCAGGATGGTATACAGCTTCGGGGTCTTAAGGGTATGGAAGGTCCTAGATCCAGCTAGAGTCCCAGTTTGGGTTTAGGGGATCTCATCAGTATTTTACAGTGTTATGTCAGAGACCTCCTTTCTCTTGCTTACCCTATGTAGAAATGTAGAAACTAGCTTGGCAATCTTAAGGGTTCCCATCAAAGCTTCAAGTAGTACTGGAGAAAAATTTGAGGTCTCAGTTCTGTGTTCTGTTGAGAAGCCAAGTATGACTGTTTGGAGGGCCTCTTAGGAGGGAGGATTACTTACAGTAGACAGTGACCCCAAAGGTTGAGCATGACTCTTTGGAGATGATTGGGCAATTGGAGTTGCAGAACATCCCCCAGGGCTTCGGATGACTCTTTATCTGTGAGTCATGGCTGAGAACAGCTTTCAGTTTTGCTTAGTACTCTGAGCAAGCTTCCCTGAGCTAGGTCTCCATATTTCTTCTGGAAGCTGGAGCATATGAAAGTGTTCTGTAGGTACACTCCATAGTTATGTAAAGGTTCAAGGGGTTAAGACTGATGTCAGAGAATGCGTTAAAGATGGAATTTCAGTAGTCATATGCCCACTGGCTAAGCATATTCATTCTTGTTGGGTACCTCCTACTTCCAGGATCATTGGGTATGTAGTGATTTTGAAAACCCCTATATCTTAGACTCTTCATCTGTAGAGGGGATGCAGTAACAAATGCCCATGCTGCTGGATTTTGGAGATGATTAAATGAGCTTATGCTTATGATCACTAAACACTGTGCAGAACTCATTTGGAGATCTCACTGAGTCAATGTTGCTGTTGTGACTTCCAGTGAGTGATGGGGCTGGGTTGTCTCTGTTGATTCTCTTGAGACTCTCAGCCCTGGGGTACAGTGACTCATCAGTCAGTGGCCTAGGATTTTGAAATATGAGAAGAAAAATCTTTCCAGGCCCCAAGAGAAACCAACAGACTGAAATCTTCAGAAGGAATAAAGAACATGGAAGAAAAAGGTGGGTTTGACTGCAACTCTACAGAAATGGGGTCTTCCTACAACTGGGAAGCTCTGAACTCCAGAATTAAGGTCCCCATCACTGTAGTAATACAAGTTCCAGGGTGCCATACTTGGGGAACAAAGTATGGCAATATTTAGGAACAGCCCAGGGCTTGACTTTGTGAAAAATTGCTGAAATTTCTGCTGTGTGGGAAGTGTTCCCAGAGACTCCTTCAGGGTGAAGTGTGCAGTGCTATTCCAAGCCAGCAGTCTTGGTTGCAGGAGTGGTATTGTGACTTGGGGGTGTGTGTGTGTCGCCTTTGGCATACAAGAGTCCAGAATCACAGGAGAGGGCTGTGGAGGTGTTTAAACAGCAGCGAAAATGACAGTGCCTGAAATTTGTCTGGCACTTTATAAAATGCCTCTTTTTGAGGAGTTAAGAAAAACCATTTAGGGAAGGTCATAAAGCAGATTTACTATTTAACTTTTTAAGGATCTGCACACTGATTTCCAGAGTGGCTGGAACAGTTTGCAAATCCACCATCAGTGAATGAGGCTTCACTTTTCCCCACATCCACTCCAGCATTTGTTGTCAATTGTTTTTTGTTGATCTTTGCCGTTCTTTCTGGAGCAGGATGAAATCTCATTTGCATTTCCCCAATGACCATTTTTTTTTTTTTTTAGCTATTTTCTAACCATTTCTATTTCTTCTTTTGAGCACGCACTGTGCAGATCCCAAGCCCATTTTCTGAATGGGTTAGTTGTTATTTTGATTCTTTGTTTTCTGAGTTTTTAATATATTCTGGACATTAATGCTATGTCAGGTGTCATCCATTCATCTTCACCTGATTGGTTGTTTCTTTAGCGGTTCAGAAACTTTGTAGTTTTATGAGGTCCCGCTTGTCAATTGTTGGCCTTCATTCTTGACCAAATGGAGTCCTATTCAGAAAGTCCTCTCCTGTACCTGTGTCTTTTGGGATACTTCCTGTTACCATTCTAGATCTCAAGTTATAATACAGAGCCATAGTCGTAAAAACAATATTGTACTGGTAGAAAAACACAAATGGAATGAAAGTAAAAAACCCAAACATAAGCACACATAAATTCAGCCATTTAACATGGATGGGCATATGACTACTGAAATTCCATCTTAAATTCAACAAAGGTGCCAAAAACACATCCTGTAGAGAAGACATCTTTAATAAGAAGTGCTGGGAAAACTAGATAGCCACACGTAGAAGAATATAATAGACACATCGCACAAAAACCATAGCTCCATATGGACCAGAGACCTAGATATGAGTCCCAAAGCACTGAAACTGCCAGAAGTACTCATTTCTTTATATCCTCCAAAGCATTTGATGTAATCTCCCTTGGATATAGGTACCAATTCCAAATGTCAACTTTTCTAATTTTTTTTTGTGGTCAAACCAAGCTTCTCTTTCCTTTTCATTTACTGTGCATTTGTGATCTACCCCTGTTTTCCTCTTAAAACAAGATTTCTAATATTTAGAAGCACCCGTGATATGAAAACCAGAATTTCTGTTGGATCATGTATCCTTATAGATAAAATCCTGTTAGAAGCTTGCCATTGGAGCTGGGATATAGCCTAGCAGTAGAGTGCTTACTGAACATACATGGTTTATATAAGCATAAGTTAACATATACTTAACATGCATGATGCAACTGCCAGCGCTGAAAAATAAAACTCTAAATCTTTCCAGGATAGCACACCAATAAAAATTCCTTGAAAATTATAAACTGGAATTTTAATGTATTACTCCTTTTGTTTCTGGCTATAAAACAATTCTTTGGTTATTTATTCTTCTATTAAAAAAATCAAACTACAAGTAAAAGCTTTAAAAAGCCATGTGTCCCCCAGTTCTTAGCTTCTCCTTTCTTTAGGCCCATTTGTTACAGTATTCTTTTTTATGAGATGCCTATGTGACAGTTTCAGTGGAATCAGAATTATGGCGTTTAGCTTGAATGATTACTGAATGCAAGAGCTGGCTTTGAGTCTCAGAAGAGACTTTGAACTTTTAAACAACATTAAGATTATGAAAGACTATAGGGATATTTGAAGTTGGACTATACACATTTTGCATTATGATGTGACTACAAGCCTATGGGGGCCAGATAGTGAAATATGGTAGTCTGAATGCGAATGGCCCCATAGGCTTAGATGTATGAACACTTGGTCCCCAGCTGGTGTAACTGTTGGGAAGGAGTAGAAGCTGTGCACCTTGGTGGAGTTAGGCTTTAAGGCTTCGGAAAACTATCATTCCCAGTGTCTCTCTCATTGCCTTCTGGTTGTAGATCAAGACGTGAACCCTTAGCTATTCCTTTGCCCACCATCATGGACTACAACTCTCGGAAACCCTAAATCCAAACTAAGCTGTAAGTCCAAATTGAGTTGCCTTGGTCATAGTGTTTTGTCATTACAATAGAAATGTAGCTAAGTCAGTTTCTTCCCCTTTGAGCGACAATTGATATTGGTTGTCATCTGAGAGGCTGTATGAGGACTGTCAGTGAAAGCACCTAAGTAGGACCTCTTTACCTGGCCTGGATATCATTTCAATATGGTTGCAGTATTTCAGGACAGCTGTCAGCTGTTCTAAGACAGAAGCTGTATGGTTTTTATATTCTAGCCTCAGAAGTTTGTACAGCTTCAAATATCATAGTCTATTGGTTGGGACAGTCACTTAACTCCAATTCAAGTGTAGAAAAAAAAAATACAGATCTCACCTTTTTTTTCCTGTTTTTTTTTTTTTTTTTTTTGAGATAGGGTTTCCTTTGTGTAATCTTGGCTGTCTTGGGACTCACTTTGTTGACCAGGCTAGCCTTGAACCCACGGAGGTCCACCTGCCTTTGCCATCCTGAGTGCTAGGATGAAAGGCGTGCGCCACCATGCCTGACCATATCCCACTTCTTGATGAAAGGAGTGTTAGTCACATGTAAGAACACGAGGGGTGAGATAAACATACAAATATGTCTGTGTTTGGGAGATATACTGATTTAGGCCATTCCATAGTCACAAGTTCACATTCTTTCCACATGTAAAGCACACTCATTCTGTTTCTCTGGGCCTTGAGTATTATCTCATTACAACAGTAGGCTCAAGATTGAGGCCAGAGCACAAACACTGGCATCCAGCCTCGGAGACTCTCTTACCACAAGCCCTGCTTGCTGGTAGTTATGCTCTTGAAGAGTTTCCCATGTTGGATCAGGGCTGACTTCTATGAGCAAGAGAGTACAGCAAGGCTGGCAGTGAGTAACTTCCAAGAGCAGATTGTAAAAGGTACCAGAGCTTCTGCTAAATCTCTTCATGCTCTCTCTGGAGGAATCTAATAAGTATGCACCAGCATAACTCAAGAGTACCATGAGACAGCCTACACAAGTGATTCTCAACCTGTGAGTCACGACCCCTCTAGCATGAATGACCCTTTCACAGGTGTGGCCTAAGACCACCAGAAAACACAGATGTTTATATTATGATTCATGACAGTAGCAAAATTACAGTTATGAAGTAGCAATGAACATAATTTTACAGGTGGGGTCACCACAGCATGAGGAGCTGTATTAGAGGGTCACAGCATTAGGAAGAATTGAGAACCTCTGGTCTAAACAGAGAGGAACTGGGGTTTTCTGAGGTTGGCCATCCTGTGAATTGAGAGTGAATTATATGTGCCCACTCTAGCCTTCAAAGGACTGTAGCCCAACCATTGCCTGATTATAACTCCCCAAGAGACTGAAGCTGAATTACCAGGCAATTCTCTTCTGATTTTTTTGTCCTTTAAGCCACAAAACTTTGGGATGGTTCACTCTAGGGCATTAAATATTATATCATTCTAAAAAAGTATAATTTTCACTAAAATTTGAGAGCCTTGGCTTAAGAATTTACTTGATCCTGCTAGTAGAATTCTGAACTTAGGGGAAATACCTTTCTTCATTACAGACTTTTTTTTCCCGTGAGTATATTTTGCCCACCTGAAGTTGAAAGTAAGAATTCTGGGTTAATTTTGAGACGTGACACAGAGCAAAGTGAGTCTGTGATGGAAGAAAGTGGGACATGCTAGTCACGTTTTCATGTTTGTGGGAAAAGCTTGGCCACAGGCACTTCAGAAAGGAAACTCTGTGATATGTGAGTTTGGATGATGATTAGAGTTTGCATGTCTCTTGGCATGCATGAGTCCCGGGTCCCTTCAAAAACAGAACTAACGAACACCGTGCTTAATTATGTCACCCCTGAGATGACATCTTTTTGCAAATAATGGTTTCTGTCATTGTTTTTCATGCAGGTTTCTTGCCCATTAGTAATTACTCTCCCAGGGAAAGCCTAGCAGGCTGACTCAGCTCTTTATATCCCTACTGTCTGCCACACGGTAGGATTGTCAGTGTATCTTCAGAGGACTTGAAACAATGTTCTAGAATGATATTGGTGTGATATCAATGCCATATTATTGATATGACAGTTGTCAAGGTCTTAAATATCAAGCAATCCTTGAATAGGCCTTGTTTTCTTCTTGTTCAGAATGGAGTACTCATGTCAGGCATTGCATTTTCCTACAGCTGGCTTGTGAAATATGTGCGTGAGTTTCTTCTGGAGAATGAAGGAAACAGGGATGTGTTCAAATCACTTCTATGGCCCAATATTGGTCATCGTCCTTCTTATCTCCAGTCTATATTTCTTTCACTATTACCCTTTAATTCTTCAGCGATAAGTTAGCAATCAGCTATTCGAGGGGTTGAAGAGTCCAAGGTCTTTTGGGGACATACTCATGGCCACCAATGATGAAGGTCTTATAGGCTAAATACACCTGCACACAGCTAATGACAGCACAAGGTCTTAGATAATGGAAGTGATACACGAATGGAGTGCTTAGGTGTCCAGAGAGGAGGGTGCTTGGGAGTTTCTCTTCACACACAATCATGATGACATTTCATCCATTGGCAGACCACATTGCCACTCATTATAATGGAGATAAAAGATTCCCATACCCTAGTGTCATAGCCATCTGGAAGTCATCTCGCAATGCATCACTCAGACTTATGTGACGATGCTGGTGCAAACTGATCCCCTGAACAGAGAGTAACATAAAGGAACACACGTTAAGTTTGCATGGTACATAGTGATTGATAAGAAATGATTGCCGCTGGTTTGTTTTCCAAACAGAAAATCTGGCTGTGCAGAAATAACCTTTTTTTTTTGTGATTTCTTCATCTATCTCATCATCTAGATGTTATCAATCTGTTAATTGGACTTTAGAAACAAAACTGGGCTTGCTCTTGCTCAGCCTGCTTTCTTATACCACCCAGGACCACCCCTAGGAGTGGGATGGGCTCACTCACATGAATCATCAATCAACAAAACAGACCCCAGGCTTGCCTACAGGCCAATCTGGTAGGGACATTTTTCTCAATTGAGGCTCCCTCTTCCAAAATCACTTCAGTCTGTGTCAAGTTGAGATTAAAAACTAGCCAGCATACCTGGCAACAAGAAACACATTAGAAATATAGAGATTTAAATGGATTGAGAGTAAAGACAATTTTGCGTGCTAGCACAGATCGAAAGAACATTGGAATGACTATATTTAAATATCGGGTGAGCAATACTGGATTTTAGAGCAAAGGATATTATTATAAGAGAGGGTGGTTCTGTAAAGAATGAGATGATAAGGATCATTCCTTAAAGATGTGGCCAGTTATCAAGAGGAAAAAATTAACCTATTTTACATGATGGGGAATACACAGGCTCCACATGTGTCTCTCTTAAGCAGCTCAAAGCTATCATACAGGATTCATATGATCCCCATATCTCACCCTGCCACACCTAAGACATCCTCAGACTGCCTTACCTTATGAATAAAGATGGCCACTGCCATTCTAGGCTTCACATCCTGATGGCCTGTGGAAGGAAATATTTTCCTCCAATTGCCTCCGGTGAACTTTTTCAATGCTGTTTATCAATAGCAGATCACATGTCCACTTTATAACCGATTGGCTTAGGTCAGAGGTCAGCAAACTCTCTACAAAAAGGCAGATGGTAAAGACTGCGCATGTTCCCTGAGACAACTGCTCACTTTTGCTGTTGTGGCAGGAAATCATCCACAGACAATACTTAAATGATGACATGTTTATTAGCACTTTTTAGATTCACAAAACAATTATCTAGATCTCACACATTGACCTCACTTTACTGATGCCTGACTCAGAATAATCAGCTGAAGTGGGTTTGCCTCCCCTGAGGCTTGAATGCTACACAGTTTATTTTATCTAAGCAACAAGCTGGAGTGGGTAGTGGTGGTGGGTAAGCAATCCGCAGCATCTGTCTGTGACACACTCATCCTCAAAGCCTCCCTGGTGCCTCGCAGGTATCAGGTGACCAGTCACCCTCAGGGTGAACCATTGATTGGTGAATGACATTCATACTAATATGCTGCAGACTATACTAAGCCTTTATAGTTTGAGGCTCAGAGAAGTTTTTTTCCCCCACCAGTTCTCATCTCTTTGCCCCTGAGATAAAATTTATTGTCCTTTATAGTTCTTGCATATTACAACACACTGGTGAGTGGGTGAGCTCTAGGGAAGCCAGGTGAGGAGGGAGACCATTGAGCCAATGTAGCATCCTGCCTCCCCAGGACATCCGTGCCTTTCTCTGCTCCATAACATCAAAGCTTGCCTGAGACAGCAGCAACACAAATAATAAATTAAAGGAAAGCAACCATCCCCAACCTTGCAGCTGAAAGGCTGAATTGCAATGTTACCAAGAAAGGGAAAGGAAGGTCTGTTTTTTATAACCTAGAGTTACACTTTTTCCCTCAGCTAGTGAACGCAGTCCTGTTATTTCTGCAAATGTGTTCTTTCTGAACTAAGTGTACACATGCTGTGAAAATATGTGGGTGCACCTCCCAGGGTGATTCATTTCCCCAAAAGCATCCAGCAAATGAGGGAGGCAGGCGCTGGAGTTAATTGCAGGGTTGGGGTACCCCTTCATGCCGTATGACAGAAGACTAAAACGTCTGAGGCAGGAGGGCACCTTTCTCGAGAAACAAGAAACCTGCCATCAGCTTTTAAGTGACTTTTTATTAGTAGGGTAGATGCTAAGGCAGCAGTCCTTGGGGTCAGTTGTGAAAATAGTGTTTACTCAAGTAAGGGCTCTCAGCAGTTATGCTTTCCATTTTAGCAAAAGAGAGAGAAAAATTTCAAACACACTGGCTGTGCCACGTAGCTTCAGCCCTTTCACAATTATCGTGAAGGCATTTGGAGTAAGACAAAGCTAAGATGTGAGAACACAGTGGCCTCTAGGCTCAGGCCATCTGGATTCAAATCTGGACTCCATTACACTAGTGCTAGCTGGATGACTGTGGGATGAGTAAATTCTCTCTTTTTTATCTTTAAGACGGGAATGATAATGACATGTACCTCACTGAGTTGTTAAGACTGAAAGGTTCTGCCTTAGCAAAGTGATGAGCACAGGTACCATTCTTACAAAGGAAGGGGTGCTAGTGGGAGGTGTGGGCCAGGTAGAGCTAGAAAAGGTGTTCTGGGGACTTCACCCCACCCTCCCATCCTGACTCTTCACGACAGGCTTCTGGGAAACATGGGATTCTCTGTATAGAGTAAAACCTAAGCATATTCCCTGGGAAGGCTGCTCAGGAAGAAACAGAGGTGTGAGCAGCTCACCTCCCTGTGGTCCCTAGTTCATGAAGCCCACAGAACCAAGATCCCAGAGCAGCAAAGGTGGAGTTGCACCGTGACCAACTGAAACAAATCTTTGTCTTAGGCTTTGTAAAGAGTTGTTTGTTTCTCAGTCTCCTCAGAGTTTGGCCAGCTCAAGGAAAGCAGATCTCTCAGAGTCTGTGTTTTTCCCTAGTGTAAACAATGGTTTTCCCAGACAATAAGAGGAAGTGTGAGCCAATCTGGGGGAAGTTTAGAAGAAAACCACAAGCCTTGCTGTGAAACACTTATACCAAGTTAAATCTTGTGAATATGGTAAATAATATTCAAATTGTGCTCTAGAGTCCTTTAATTTCAACCTATTTACTTAAAGCACATCCATTTACTAAAATACATAAATGTTTGGTTTCTTGAACACACGGTTTTCTTCTGACTGGGATGGGTATTTTGGCTACTTTTTATATGTGGGCTTCATATACTTATCATAGCCTGAGTTTTGAAGACGTGACATGTCTTTCACGTTTTTCTGTCTAGGATTTTGGTTTTGGTTTTTCAGTTTCTGGAGTCAGTTTACTCTAGTTCCCAGTAGCCACGGTGGAGTGCTGCACTGCTGCCCATGTGGAGATGTTATAGTCCGGCAGTCTCAGCGTGTTCCTACTATAGCTGAATAGTGTGTAAATTATATGCAAATAGTGGAAGTCCAAAACCAGGGCAGAGGCAGTTTTGGAGTCTAGGGAAGACTGTGTCTTTGCTTCCAATGAAGTATTTCATTGTTGATCTTTTTTTTTTTTTTTTTTTTTTTTTTTCGAGACAGGGTTTCTCTGTGTAGCTTTGCGCCTTTCCTGGAACTCACTTGGTAGCCCAGGCTGGCCTCGAACTCACAGAGATCCGCCTGCCTCTGCCTCCCGAGTGCTGGGATTAAAGGCGTGCGCCACGACCGCCCGGCTTCATTGTTGATCTTGACATGGTAGAGAGGTGAGTGTTTTCCTTTTGGCCCCTTATTCAGGGTATGAAGCAGGTGCTGAGGATGGAGTGCTCATGGCAGTCACTTTGCCAAAGGCTCCTCTTAACTGTATCACATAGTATTTAGTTAGAACACACGGGCTTTATGGAGCACGTCCATTAAAAGTGCAGCCTCTGCCTTCCTCTGACTGAGGAGTTTCAGGTGAGTCCTGAGAGGACAGCTGTTCTCCTTAGCATATTCTAGAAGTTCCTTTTGTTCATTTTCCCCCTTCATTTCTGGTCAGTGGTGGAAGCCTGACGTAAATTTCATAGATGAATTTCTATCCCTAAAAATATGGTTGAAACAGGAGGGCTTGTCATGTGAGGCACAGACAGGGAGATTGAGTCTTGAGGGCAAAATGCCTGAGGGTCCAAGCCAAACCTCACATTTACTGGTGGCCTGTTATCAAGGTCACTTCGTGTCTCTTAGTTCTGACTATGAAATGAGAGCAGTTTTAACACTTCCACGGTGGATTTGTTGAACAGGTCAAGCTAAACCATTCTAGATGGAACTCCGTGTCAGTGTCTTAGTCACACTGGCTTCTGTCTTAATGATAACCCAGAGCACCAGCTCCTTAGTATGGCTCTGTGAAGCTACAGGGAGAGAAAATGTCTTCCCAAGGGGCTGGGTTCTTTGCTGCCAAGTCTGTAGCTTCTCACTGTGCCATCACTGCTTGGCTATTAAGTGAAAGTGTAGAAAGACCACTTGCTCACATTTCTTCCTACTCGGCTTTCTTCCCCCTAGCTTTGTGAGTGTGGTCTGTCTGCCCCTGTCACTTTCAGGCTGGCGTTTGCAGCATCGTTAAGTATCAGGATTGAAATGGCAGCTGTCCTCCTTTGCTCCTTTCCCGGAGGGAATGCGGCTAGCTGGAGGTCAACTGAATTCAGGATTGAGCTCTATTTGAGTCAATTTCTGTATTTCGTGTTGCTCCTCATCTATCAGCGACATTTCGTGCAGTCTGCACAAGCAGCTGTGTAGAACAGGAAATTACAAAATGAGCACAAATCAGGACCATCAGGCCTGTTGCTAATTTATGCATGTGGGCTTCATTTCCTCTGATGGAACTCAGGACTGGAAGTGATGGATGTCTCTCAGAGGCCCTGGTCCATTACCAGACCAATACCCTGCCACCTCTCCAAGGAAACGCCTGATCTTTGAGATACTTCATTCTCTCTTGATTTCCATTATTGGTTCTTATTTTGTGAGTGTTGTAATAATCCGGGCCTTTTCAGATTCTGAATAAGAAAAAAATTGGATGGATTTACACATTCAATCACTTAGTCAATAAAAATGCATTGAGACCTGGACCCTCTATAATTTATCAAGAATAGAAATATTAATGTAAATTGACTCAACTAATCCATGCAGTTTTTGCTTTGCCAGGCATTGTTCTTAGCACTTTGTATGTATTAATTCACTAAGCCCACAGCACAACCTTAAGGGGCACATATAATTTTATCAGTTCTCCTAGCTGAGAGAAAAATAGGCACAGAGAATTTAAGAAACATGCCCAACACCACAGAACTGATTCACCTTTATTATTATTAAAGAAAAGTAAAATAAATAGAAAATCCCCACTATTGATGTGGGTTAGTGAATTCTGCTTAAACAACACCGTGGTGTGGTTTGGGCCTAGGTCTGTGCCTCAGGGGAGTGGATATTTACACTAGTGTTCATCTGGGATTCAGTTAGAGCCTAGGAAGGAAGGCAACCCTGGGATCTGGAAGAGGGGTCATTGCTGTCTCTCCACAGGCCTCAGTCTTGGGGGCTCACATTCATAAATGCCTGGATACAAATCATGATACTTTACCAGATAGATCCACTGTGTTCCCCTGTCATAGGGCATCCTGAGGCAAGTGGCCTGGGTCATCGGCTTCCAGAAGAGTTTTTCTAAGGATAATGATAATGATGATTGTACTATTTATCTAGTGCTTCTCCAGCCAAGACTGTTCTATGCATTGCATATATGAGATCCAATCTTACAATAGTTTGATGACTTGCATTGAGTTCCACAGATGAGAATTGTGATGGGTAGAGAAGTGAATAAATTTTTCTATGATTATTATAATAAAGGAAATTTCCCAGTCATCTAAGGAAGAGTCTGGTGAAGGATGACCAAGACTGTGCATTAGTGACTGTAGTGGTGACCAGAAACAGTGTGGACATTACATCAGCTGTGGGGGTAAGGCTTGAGAACAGAGGTTCCTCAAACAGTGGGAGGGAGTGCTAGGAAGTTGGGGTAGCTGAGTGCAAAAGCTTAGAGGTCAGAGGACTCCAAGTCTGTTTAAGGAAGAGCAAGTGGGCAATTTCAGTGGCTGAAGCAAAGCAAAGTGTGGCGGGACAATAGAGGATGAGGTCAGAGAACTTGGGACAGGGTCTGGCTGGATGTATAGATCCTAAGTGGTATGAAGAGCATATGGGAGGTCTTGAGGTGACACTATTTGGCTTGCATTTAACAGGACCATGTGAATGCCACATTGAAAACAGAACGTCAAGGGAAAGCAGGTAGAAAATTCTCTAAGTTGATGAGTAGTCAAAGCAAATTCATGTTCACAAGTTCTGGTATGATAAATTCATGGAGGGGAGGGTCTTGACATGTTAAATCCCTAGGAACAGTGGAAAGCATGGTGTCTCTGGAGAAAAATCCCTTTGATAGGGAATCTCTGGGACTCACAGCTCTCAGAAAGAAAAGCCAATATCATGTGCTTAGGCACCCTTCTTTCCCTGTGGCATCAGCAACCATTCTGAAATTTCATGAACCTTAATTTCATCATCTAAAAGTTCACGGTGAGTGTGATGGCTGTTCTTGGTTGTCAACTTGACTACATCTGGAATTAACTAAAACCTGAACATCTGGGTACACCTGTGAGGGAATTTTTCTTAATTAAATCATTTGAAGTGGGAAGACCAACTTTTAATCTGAATCTTCTGAGGTGCAAAGATCCACCTTTAATCTGGGCCACGCCTTCTGCTGGCAGTCTGTATAAAGACATGGGAGAAGAAAGCTTGCTCTTTTTGTCTGTTTCCTCTCTTTCTTGCTAGCAAGTCTATTCCTTCACTGGCCTACTTCTTTGAGATTTTGGCATATACTAAAGACCAACTGAGACATCCATCCTTGTGGACTAAACATCTACTGGAATCTCGGAACTTCCATTGGTAGGCAGACATCTTTAGACTAGCTGCACCACAGCCTATAAACCATTCTAATAAATCCCCTTTCTCTCCATATATAGATTCATTCTGTGTATTTTTGTTTCTATAGAAAATGCTGACTAAAACAGTGAGTTATATTTGTATTGACTAGGTTGATAAGAGATACTGGGTAGAAACTTCCGATGAATCTGGCTTTACAGTTTACACTCCTTTCTACCTTTGGATCTGCTGCAAACAACTTCACAAAGAGAAACTTTCATGCAATGATATTTGCCTGCTGGAATGAACCTGACTGTGGATGCAGGGAGCACAGAACAGAATAAGATAGGACCCCACTATCAAGGATCACACTCCTTACTTGAATCAGATAAATTTAACTACTTTAGAAGCCCAGAAAAATTCTTGCATATTCAGCCAGAAGATCTATTAGTCAGTCCATAGAGGGGATATATTAATTATGTGGATTTTTGAGGCAGCTAATTATGATGTATTGTGGGTATCACTGTAGCTGGAGGCAGAGGAAGTCTCTATATGATTAAAGATCTCAAAAATGTCTCCAAGTCAAAAGATATTTTTTGAAAATTGATACAAGGTGTAGAATTTGAAGCATAAAATAAGTTAAGGCCTAATTTCTGTAGCACCATTATACCTGAGTACATACTTTGTTGATGAAATTCAAGTCTCAGGGATGCTGCTTTTATTAGCAAGGTCTTAGAAATTGCACTTAGGGGAGATGCATTTTGGTAACAGGAGACTGTTAAGGGCTTCCAAATTGTGAATCATATATTTAAGGTAGGGTGCTGTGTCTGGGTAATGTGTCTTAAAATGAGACTCTGCCCAGTAGGAGGCAGCTAGGTACTTGGTGATGGACATTTAATGGACCTGGATTGCTAGCAGAAGAGAAGAATCTACTGGAAGATGAGCTTCATTTGCTTAAGTTTGCATTAACCAGCCTTGGTCAACAAATATAGCTTGTTGGAGAGAAAATTTGAACTGTATCTTGGCTATTCCTCTTAGATCACTGGTCCCACACAAATCTAGACAAAAGAGACGGGGGCATTTGATAGAGATGTGTCATTTCTGGGTTTTACAATGAATTTCAGAGGGCCACTGGACATGTGATGGTTTGGCAACTATTAGGGGGTTAAGGCAGGGGACAACTTAACTAGTGACCTTGAGGCAAAGGCTAGAGTTGTCTGTGCTATATATAGAGGCCTATGAACCATGACATGATTTATCATTAGTAAGAAAGCAAAAGGAAAGTTTTGAAAACAATTTGGGGGCTAGAATGTTTCTTTTCAACAACATCTTTCTGTTGTACATGTGTGCCAGTCATTAAATTGCTAAAAGGAATGAGAAGGGTAAATGATAATCACTTATGAACCAATCTTCCTAGCAGAGTGTGTGTGTGTGTGTGTGTGTGTGTGTGTGTGTGTGTGTGTGTGTG
>CABHPR010152854.1:24657-42030 GCA_902168415.1 Peromyscus melanophrys
GTGTGTGTGTGTGTGTGTGTGTGTGTGTGTGTGTGTGTGTGTGTGTGTGTGTTGATGATGGAGTTTTCTAGGTATACTATACTGCAGGAAGGAGGAATAGAGGTGGAAGACATAAGGATTGTCCCATGATGCTTTGCCAGTGTGAGCACTGAGATTGACACCAAGTGCTAGAGGGAGAGTCAAGTCCATCCCACTGCATTGCTAAATCTTAGTAGTGGTAGAGCTGGGATGGTACCTGCAGTCTCTGAAGAAATCTGTACGATCCCAGTCTGCTTCAGCACTCCCAAATGTAGTGCTGGGCCAGTAGTATTTTAGCTTGCTAGTTCAGTCTGAGAAATTTTCAATTTTAGTTCAGCTAAAATCTTCAGTGTGGAATTAGCAAATGCTTTGGAGAGACCATGGATCTGTTTTGCCTAACATGGTAGACTTCAGCTTCAGGTGTCTATTAACAGCTAAATGAATTATGATTTAAAAGCTCCAGTTCCTCGGTCACAGTAGTCCTATTACAAGTGGCCACATGGGGCTAGGGGCTGTTCTACTAGATAACTCAGAGAACATCTATATCATCCCAGAAACTGCTGTTTGTTGGAGTTGATCTGGCTCATGAAGTCAGCCATGACTTCTCTTTTATTACCAAGGGGAAGACCCACATCTGTGGAAATTAGACCAGGTGGAATAATTAGGCACCGACAGGCCCTTCCTGATACCAAGTTATTGAAGCTTGAGCTGCAGAAGCAAATGAGTGTTTGGAGTTGTTTGTTTCCCCACTTAGGAAAAGGTAAGGAGTTTTGTTGTTGTTGTTGTTTTGTTTTGAGGTATGGTTTTGTGTGAGATATATGTGTGTAGGATTATATATGCATCTCGCAGTAGGTTCTCAAACTGGATTGCAACTTCCTAGACTACAAGGGAAATGTATGTGATTATGTTGGCATAAAAGTGAAAGAAATTGAATGCGATCTGGCATCCTGTAGTGAGAGTATCATTTGGAGTTTTGTTTTAGATAAGGATGTGTTTGGATGTGTTGGGTTCACCATGCAAATTGGACGCTCCATTCTGAATCATGGTTAAGCTATGTTTGAAGGCTGGCTTTGGAGTTGAAAAGTGGTGGAAATGAACTGTCTTGGACCCTGCAGCAAATAGCAAAGGCATGCTTAAAAGCTTGTTTAGTGTTTTATAGCAGAAACCACTTACTAGGCCTTACTCAAAAGCTGCTGCTCATGGATACAAAACAGGACATTTCACTTCCCCCAGGGAAGATCTGTATAATAAGCCTTGCAGTGTTATATGAGGCCAGCAGAGATGGGGTCCTCTAATACCTGATAGCAAATGCAAGACACCTTATACCTGTGAACTAGGACGCCGTGTTAATTACATTTGAGCACTTTAGTTCCACTTGTTCAAAGCAGCTTCAGCAGAAGTCATTTGTTCCGTATCCATAGATTCTGCTAGGCCAGGTGATTTGTGCATAGAGCTTGTATATATAGTCTCCTTTTATTGATCAGCAGATTCTCATTATATAGGCCTTGTGTATGGGTAGTGAGCATTTAGTATTCCAATGCAAAAGGCCTCATTTCCCTGGTTCTGAGTAGTCTAACAACTTGCTTTCTAGAGTTTTCCGTTCACTCTCTACCTGTTGGGTGCTCTACTTACCAGCCTTCTGCTTGATTTGATGGGGGCGGGGTGTCACCAAATCCTAATAGCTAGTTTGCTTTTTTTCTGGTTCCAACGCAAAAAGAGACATACATGGAGAATGTGATTTTCATGGCTCCCCATTGTTAACCACCCTAGAGAATTCCTGAGAAGACTTAACTCTCCCCTCTACCCCCAAGCCCTGCTCATTTGGTTATTTACCAACCATCTGACATCTGTTTAGCCTACTAGAATGCACTCTGATGGCAGGAACCATGTGCTGTCATCCGCTGAACCTGACATAATAAAGATCCAATATGTAACCCTTTAGGGTAGCGGTTCTTAGTATACCATTCCAGATCGGCAATACCAGCTTTGTTACAAGCTGATGTTGTAGGCCTCATCCTGACTTGCCGAATTGGAAGCTCCTGGGATGCAGCCTGGCTGTGCATTATAACATTCTAAAGAGGGCTGGCATATGTTTTAGGTTCTGAGAACCTCAGGTTTAATGAGTTCTTACATTAGGTGACTTAAGTTTGTTAAGAAGACTTTTTAAAAAAATGTAAGAAAAACATGTATTTTTATTTTACATGTATGTGTGTTTAGTCTGTCTGTCTGTATGTATGTGCATTGCATGTATGCCTACTACCTGTGATCCCCAAGGACTGAAGTACAGACAGTTGTGATCCTTCATGTGGATGCTGAGAACTGAACCTGGATTGTCTACAAGAGCAGCAGGTGTTCTTAACTGCTGAGCCACCTTTCCAGTCCCCATTATGTGACATCTCTGATTTAGCTTTGCTCTCAAGGCTTCATAGAATAGATGGGAAAAGATAAGAATATATATATTTTTGAGGTATGAGTCAGTGAATCAGTTAGTTGAAACTCTTTGCAGACTTATTTCACAGGATCTGGCCTTCTGGGAATCCTGCGAAAAAAAGAGATTGTAAATGTGAGTATTGTACATGATTAATACTGAAAAATAAAACCATTAAGGCCAATTATAGAATATATGTCCCGGTATGAAAGTGTTTTTATTTGACATAGTAATTCTACTTGCAAAAATGTACCCTAGGCAATAACTTTCTTTGCATTATGATCTCTAAATGTTCAACTGTGTGGAACACATAAAATGAAACTATGATGTCACCCCTCTTTGGGTCATCATCTAGCTAGTGAGATATTCTTGAATTTTAAGTGGGAATTAATGGAAAGTTTAATGTTTAAGACTGAGTGAGAAAAAGCAGTTTCTAAACATCACACATGAAATTTGTGTAAATGCCATAAAAAGAGAAAGCATGAACTTTTCAATACCTTTCTGGGATTGTGGAATAGACTTGATTTCTTTAGCTCTATCTGACTGTTTTGATTTGCTTGTAATGACTAGATATTTATATTAGAGTTTATTCATATTTATAAATATTAAAAATTAATAGGAATAAATGTACCCATGGTTCTACTTGATGAGAAACTGTTAGGTTCATGTGTGCCCATTCCTGTCTAGTTTTATTCTGTATGTGTGTGGGTATTTTTGTATGATAAAATTGGTCAATCACACTTCAGCAGTTTTTGAAGGTTCATACTTCAATCCTTGGACCCATACATAATATTCTTCCTCTCAAACAAATGTTTATAGTTTTCAAAATTTTTTGTTGTGATTACGAAAACACTAAAGAATGTTTAGTGTTCTAAAGTTTACTTTTCAGAGAACTTTCTCAGCCTGTTGGCACATGCCTGTAATCCAGCACTTTGGAAACTGAGTCAGGAAAGAAAAAATAATTCTACATCCATTGAATGTAAGTGCTTCCAGAGAAGGCCTGGGGTGGGGGGGGAGCAGGGGAGAATGGATGGGAATTAGTGAAGTCGACTTTTCCCATAGAGGTGAGAAGATGAAGGCTGCGCAGGAAGGGAAGGAAGAACAGAGGGACAGTCAAAACCCCTGGGAGGATGCTGAGATCTGCAACACAAAGGCAGGATTCGAGGCTCAGACCTGCAAAGCACAAACACCAGCCATGTTCCAAGAGCCAAGCAAGTCACTGCCTCTCTCTAAAGACACTTAACTCCGCTGCTTTGATTCTTCTCCACCCCAGCTTGAGTGAGATACCTAACACAGGAAAGGTGGCATTCAAACTGGTCGTTGTCAGTATTCGAAGCAGATTTAAACCGTATCAAGTCCGTCAGGGTGAATCTGCACTAGACGTCACTCAGAAGCAGCTGGCTATTGAGCCCTGGCCCACTGACTACAAAAGTACTTACATTTCCTTCTGTATAACTCAGTTGCTCAAATATTTTGCAGCTTTATTGCAGTTTAGTTAAAAAAAAATACAGATTTAATCTTTGCTCCACTTGAAACTTTCCTTAGGGTAAGGAGTGTGATAATTCCCCAGTGCCCTGGATTATGGTATCTGTCTTAACATCATTGATCTGAAACTGCTTATTATGCACTAACTTTGTTTTTAAAACTCTGCTCAGTTATTCTCTTCATGAGTCGCCAGTACTAACCACTTCATTTGTGATATGTTGTATTATTAACTGCTATCACCAAGTTCCCTCTCAGTACTAAAAAAAAAAAAAAAGGAACTTTCCCTTTCCGTCTTCCAAAGCTTTCCATGTCCCCACTCTCAAATCCACACTATTCTATAATTATATACACTCATATATACATACACACATACATATGTTTACATGCACATATGACCTACTGAGTCATATTAGTGTTGCCCTTATTTTTATGTGTTTGGAATTGACCACTTAGGATTGGGATGGAGTCTCTGAGGATTTTCAGTCCTTTAGCATCCAGTGACTGTCTATAGATAGGGGTGGGGCCTTGAGAACCTGTTCCCTATCCATTCAGCATGTTGACTGGTGTGGTCTTTGCAGGTCTTTGTGAAGGCCTGTAATATGGCCACAGCCATATTGTTGTGGGTTCATGGATGCAGTCCCTGTCCTGTCCAGGAGATGACAAGCTTGTAGCAGGTGTCCCAGTGGTCCTCCAGTCTTTCTCTTCCCCTCCGGGATGCTCCCAGAGCTTAGGTGTGGGGGGTGTGCTGTAGATGACCCATTTGGGGTTTGGAGCTACTGTCACTCATCCTCTGTGTTTGACCAGTTGTGGAACTCTCTCTGAGCCTGTGACCACTGCAAAAAGGAGCTTCTTTGATGGGAGGTAAGGGCTGTACCTACCCCAGGGGTCAGGATGAGTATGTAGAAGGCAGTGTTTGTCTTGATGGCCATTTTGACTATATATGATTTTAGCACCTCCTTATTAACTGAAAAATGAGTGAGAAATCTGACGACATCTTACACTCCTGAAGTCTCCTCTCACTTAAGAATAAGAGCTCTATTTCTTCACAACCCTGTATATTTTCCCTTAGTGTTTCAAAGTTTTACTCTAGAATCAGATTTCTCTTGCACATTTCCCTATCATATCCATGTATTCTACCTTTTTATAAATAGTATAAATTAACGGGTCCTTACAGTTTACTCACTGTTCACCAGAAACTCATTGATCTATTTATGTCATAACCAGGCACATTACTGAATGGGGCTGCAATTTCTCTTAATTCACTTGATGTTCTTGGAACTTATAGATGTGAAGTCATTTTGAAAATACTGAGTAACCTTCTCCTGCTTCACGTTTTTCTCTTATTTTTTTCTCTTCACTGGTTTGATTGATGAACATGTCCTAAGAAGTATTTAATATGAGCGATGATGATCTGTATCATCTTTAAAAAGTGGCTGAAACTGTGGCTAATGTTTCTAAGGACTGTGATGGTAAATTATAGTGAGCTTGTGTGGGACTAACGCTGTTCCACAAACCTGTTTCTCTCCCACTGCTTTATTTCAATCTTCTCATTCCATTCCTTACATAACTGTTGTTGTACCAGCTCAGGTTTCTCTTCCTTTTTGAACTTCTCTGACTAAATTCAGATTATGACCCTTCAAACCACTTAGCATGACTTTCAGAGTTTCTTACGGTTTTCTGTTCCGCCTGGCCCCAAGTAGTATGTTTATGAATCAAGAATGGGTAAAGCTATGAAGAGTAAATCTCAAAAGGGCCAGGCATCTTGAATTATTGCATTCTCTAAATACTTTCTCTCAAGACTCTAATGAGTGACACACGTTTGTTATTATCAATTGTTTCTATACGTGGAAGGTCTCACTTGACAGCCTTTTATAGGGTTACGTTCAGCCACTATTCCTTCCACACTAGCCTAATGGCTGCCTACGATGTTTCTGGCCTCCTTCTCACTTAGGGTTGACAGTGCTTGCTTGGTTGACTAATAGTGTGTTCATTGGTCTCTTAAAATAGCCCATTTTCTTATTAACTAAATTTAATAAAGAACAGACTCTTCCTGGGCAGAGACTCAGTTTTTTACTCTGAGTACTTGGGTTGGTCGTAGCACGAGTTTGGATCTTCTGGAATGTTGGCTAAATGAATACGTGGCCTTCTCTTCACAGTGACATTTGTTGAGAATTTCAGGCTGAATGATTAGTGGAACTGAAATAAACTGCAATGTTTGGAGTCATAGTGTGTCTACTCAGGCCTGGGTTCTGTAAAAGAGCCAAATGCACCTACCTGCTTACCCATAGTGGAGACTTGAACACTTACCAGACCATAGCAAGCACTTAACTCCAAACTCACCCCGGCCTTTCTTTTTTCCCAGCTCTCTTTCTGAGTTTGACCCGAAGGTATCACATCTCCAACCATGACTCCATGTCTAACATCCTGCAGATAATTTGCCTTTAATTCCACTTCATTCAAATGTTTTTATTTCCTCAGAGGCTCTGCATGCTTCTATGACTACTTCTCTATTTCCCTTGTCCCAGGTGTGAACCCTCTCTCATGCCTGAAGAACCACTTGCCTAATGAGTAACTGGCTCCCTGGTGGAGCCTGGTTAGATTGTATATGGGGTGGAGGGGGCACATGAGTAATACATTTAAGTGATTGTATTTTACCTTAAACTTCCATTTTTCATCATAATGATCTAGGGGAACATGCAAAACCAAAGTAGGGATAATGAACCTAAGGCTTAGAGGGAATAATTTGTTTGTGATATAACATGGATAAATTTTTCTGCCAGAGGGTAGATGATGTATCATTTGCACCTGGCATAGTTCCAGAAGGTTCTGTGATAATGATGATTAGCTCAGCAACACCAGCTACTGTTTGTCCTATTGAGAACTCTTTTGAGGGTGTTCTGAGGATGGAGCTTGGAAACAAATTGAAACCTGTTTCTCGGTGATGAGTCCCATGGGGTATTTAGGCTTTGACAATACTTAACAGTACATGAGAACTGTTGATAGACAAAATTACCAATGGCTCAAAGTTGAGAACCAAAAGCTCAGGTGAAGAACAAGGTCCTTTGCACAGCAAGTGCCCCATGAGAAGGGAAGCAAAGGTCACTATTCTCTGAGAAGAGTTAAATAGCTGTGAAATTGGTTTTGTTAGGTCTTATTTCACAGGGACAGATGGTTTCCCTCTTTTTCATTGTGTTCTTATTTTGCCAGTCCATACAAAGGATAATCATTTAGGAGCAAAAGCATCCTAATATTGGTTGAAAAGTTGTCCAATAATGATACCATTTGTATTGACTGATTTTTTTCTTGTAAAAACTTTGTAAGTAAGAAATATGATTACCTCGATTCATAGACAAACTGATGCTCAAAAGGAATGAATGACTTGGAGAGGCCGCTCAGTTAGCAGGCAACAGAACCCAGCACTGGCCGGAGAAGCCAAACTGCCCGTGGTTGTACTTCTGGCTGTTCTGACATTGTATTTGGGATCTCTGCTTGAGGACCACTTGCCAAGAGCTGCCTGGTCTGAGAGCCTAGGGGAGCAAATGAGCTCTGTGGATGGACTTACTAAGGAAGAAGGGGTGCAGTCCTGAAAAAGAAGTGGCAGCTAATTCAAGCCCAGGCTTTTGGTTGGGTACGAGTGGGAATTAGAGTTCACATGAATATGAAGAGGAGGATAGTCTAGATTACTACGTTAATAAATCTGGGGCTATTGTTACCTCATCCAGTGTCCTGGGCCAGAGAAGTTGATGAGATGAGCCATGGATATAAATTATTGTGATCACGGAGAATAAATGAGAAGCACAGATCAAAAGACTAGCACAAAGGGAGGCACTGGATTTGTTTTAAGTGTGCAGGTTGCTTAGTCTCACAGTATAAAAGCAATCAAAGGCTGCTCCTAAATCCAGGGAGGCTAAGGATTCTCTGCAGATAGGAGAAGCAGGAGACCTCCATGTGAGCTTCTGTCTACGGGCCTGGCTTCATCACCGCAGAGAGAACTGATCCACCAGAAAGGGGGATGGAAATGTGGGAGAAGGAATTCAAGAGCTTTATACATATTTTGTTTTGAAATCTATTTCTTTGGCTTTTGAAGTTAATCTTGCGAAAGGTTGAGAAGTCCCACACTCCTATCTTTATGAGAACTTTTCAATATTATTCACCTCAGGCACTCTCATTTCCTCTGATGTCAAGATTCTGTGGTTTTACAAGTGGAGATTGGCATTAGATATATGGGGACTTATCTAGGTCATGTTTCACAATTAATGTATTCTACCCTCAGGATATTAGTAGCTTCTTTTCACTTATAATCAGATTTTTTTATTATTCTTAATGACCTTTTAACCTATTTTCACACAAAGTAAAACTTCTCCTCTGAGAATGACAATCCTTTATTAGACTCAGCCATTAAAGCTTTTAATACAGAGAAATATTTTTGTAGGGGTTTAGAGACACCCCCTTATCAAATTCCCTTGTATTTGGAGAAATATGTTGCTTGGCCCATTTTCAAGTAATGAGAACTCTAAATAGAGCCACACTTTTTTCCCTCCTAATTTGCTGCTTAAAAAATTAGAAAGCTTGCTTAGATATGAAAAATGTAAATGGAAATAAAAATAGGAATGAAAATGAGCCCCAGATTTAGCAAAGATGACTTCCCTTTTTAATGCTGCCAACCCAAGCCACCCTTTACCGATGCTTCTGTGTTATATGTTTTTAATGGAAAGCAGCTGCCTGGGAAGGCCTTGTTTACAATGGATCTATGTCACAGCTCTTCATTGTAGCTATAAATAATGCCAACGTACTCTCCCATCCAGCAGCCTAAATGCTAATCCCAGCCATCTATACCGGATGAAGTTGTATTATTTGTTTCTCCAGCATATTCATTGTCATCCTGTGCTATCCCCATCTCCCAGGGCAATGATGACCCTATGTCACACCATTCATTACTGCCGGTGATTGTTCCCAGCTGAGGCTGTTGGCCAGCGGGCACTCTACCACCCGGCTACTCTGTTCTCAGTTATGTCAAGACAACTCTGTCTTCTTTTTATTCTTTCTTCCAAGCTGTTTTCATGGTCTTCGGTATGGGGCTGAGGCTGTAGGAGGAAAGCCAACACAAGGAACGTTCCTGTTAGCATCAAACACAATCAGGCAGAGGGCTTGGCAGTTTCACCAGGTGAGGATCGCTGCTGGAAATTTAGTATGGCTCCTGAACCATGAGAGTGAATTCAAGGTCAGGGAGAAACTGTGAGATGGGGTTTGAAATTGTATTTTCTTGGAAAATCTGGTCTGAACAGATCGAAAAGAAATCACTCAGGGGTAGTACCTTGAGTTCATTCTGCCTAGATCCTGGGGACTCAGAGACTCCAAAACTCTTCTGTGCAGGTGTGATTTCTGGGCAAAGCATTTTTCCATTGTTTAAGACCCACATGATGTATCACATATATAAAAGAAGATGAATAAGTATGAGGCAACATCAGGAGGAAGGGAAGGAGGGAGAAGGAGGAGGAGAAAGAGGAAAGGAATTAGGGAAGGAGGGAGGAGGGAAGAGGAGGAGGGAGAAAGAGAAGAGGAGAAAAGGAAGGAGGGAGAGGGGAGGAAGGAGAGGAGAGGAATTAGGGAAGGAGGGAGGAGGGAAGGGAGGGAGAAGAGGGAGAGGAAGGGAGAGAGAAGAGAAAGGGAAGGAGGGAGAGGGGGAGGAGAGAGGGAGGAAGCAAGAGAGAGAAACCTAGGGCCAACAGTGGGGAAGATTTGCAGATTAATAGAAAGAAGAAAGTTGAGTTTAAACTCATAGGTAACTGTAGCCCAGAATAGGAACAAAGGAGGCTGCTGCATATGAAGACTCAGAAGTTACCTGAACTCAGTTTTGATGTCAGGAGTGGTTCACTAAACACTTTGGGAGGGCTGGTGTTTTTTTCAACTCTTGGACAAACCTCCTCCTATTACCCTTGCCAGTAGGAAGAGTAAGGAGCTGATATTGGGGTTTAGGGGGCACCTGCTGGGAGTTCTCATGTCCCTAAACAAAGAATGAAGCAGGAGCGTAGCTTATTGGGATAGTCCATTCGCTAGTGGAGAGGACAGTGAGGTTGACTAAGGAGGGGGTTTAGCAGCCAACAACTCTGTCTGGTGAAGAGTAGGGCTTTACCCCAGCATGGGACTTTGCTCCATTGTGTGCATAATGTGAGCTTTTTCTTGCTTTTCTGCATGTAGTTCTATATACACCTTCATGGGTCACATGTCTCATTAACACTTTAAGTACATGCTCTAGTACTATAATGAGTCAGAGGCTACACTGGCAGACTTCATCTTTGCCAAATGGTTTTCTTGTAAGGTAATTTTTAAGGCTTTACATAAGGCCTCCCTAGCTTCATTCTCTGTCCCTTTTTCGTGTCTTACCTTTGCCAGATGGTTAGCTATCAGTACACCGTATACTCTCCTCTATGACTTAAGAAGGTCTACATGGAGTATTCTAACAGTGAGTCAACACAGATAGCAGCTGACAACCCTTGATTGAAGAACATCACCAACTCCACAGAAGACCTAATACCCAAGATATAGATTTTAGGAGACCATACTTATGAAACTACCATAAGTACTACTACTCAGAGAGCTTGGGAATAGAAATAAAATTATCCAAATTTAAATTGTGAACCCCAAACCCCATTCTTAAATTGAAAAATGTACACAATTCATGCCTCAAAATGATAAAAATATTAAGCAAGATGTTTTCCAAGACCAGCACAAGATGACACAGATGTGAAAAGCATGGTAGGTGAACACGAAAATCCCTCTCCCGTGGAGTTTGACAATCTACAAAAGAGCTCCCAAAGAAGCAAATCTAAAAGAAAAAATACTCCAAGAAATACCCACAATCCTTCTCTACAAATTAGAGGTTCAGACTCTGGTTGACTGGATAGATTGAAGCCTAGCTCAGTAGAGGGTATGAAAAACCCCTCTCTTAGACATAACATACCAAGGAGACTCCCAGATCATCAAGTGGAAGCAGTCACTTCTAAAGACAGAAAACAAACACAGAGGGGAAATAACTGGACTGACATTGGACTTCCCCAAGGCAGCATTAGACACAGGAAGACAGGAAGTTTTGAACCTGTACTGCCATGTTTAGCCAAATTGATTCACTTATAAGAACCAAATGTTTTTCAGACATATAAAAAGGTAAAGTCTATTACCTGAAACCTCAATGAAAAAAATCAAAACAGTATGCATTCCAGAAAAATCAAAAGTATGCCCAAAGAAAACAATATAAGAAATTAGGGAGATTTTTTTCCCCCAAGATAGGATTTCTCTGTGTAACCCTGGCTGTCCTGAAATTCACTCTGTAGACTGGGCTAACCTTGAAAATCAGAGATCCACCTGCTTCTGCCTCCCAAGTGCTGGGATTAAAGGTGTGCACCACCACTGCCTTGGTTATGGTCTACAGATTGAGTTATAGGACAGCCAGAGCCACATAATGAGATCCTGTCTCAACCCCCCTCCCCCGCAGAAAGTTTCGGGAGTTAGAGAATACACAAATAATTGTAGTTATGTCTAAATAATTGTTCATTAGTAGAAAAAATCTGTATTATTTTTATGCAGAATTGAAAGAAATTAAAGGAAATGTGAAATGACATTCATTTCTTTTTCAGTAAGACCAGATGATATTAACTAATGCTATGTGGTTAGGGGAAAAAAAGTACAGGCATTGATATGCCAGTAGGATGCTTCATCTCAGAATGTCTGAACTGAGTCCAAACTGAACAAGAAGCAAGGGAGAAAGAAACAAAACATGGAAATTAGAAGAGAAGTATTTGGTAAATATGAATAGGTTAAACTCCCTCATTCTAGATAGAAATTCCAAGGTTGAATTGAAGGAACCAAGCTCCAGGCTGTTCAGGAAGTATCCAAAGCCAAACAAAGCTAGAACACTGGGATGCAAACTATGAAAAAAATAGGTTGGCATTTGCCCTTCAACAAAAACAGGCAGAACAAACTCTCAAGGGAAAATGAAATCATGGTGCAAAGCTTGAAAGACACATTGATCAGACAAACCCATTAAGAAACATAGTAAGGGATATGCTTTTGCCATGTAACACTTGTGGGGTGGTGGGAACTTTAAGAGTTGGATGCTATAATCCTACTTCTTCCTTGTGAGGTCTACAAGTACAAGTAGCAAGAAATAAAAACAAGAAAGTTTATCACAAGAGCTATGCAAACTTTGAGTGGATATCAGTCTGTTATGTTGTGGAATAATCTTTCTGTACACTGTGAAGATTTGTCACTCGGATTGGTTTAATAATGGCAGGATTTTTGGGGCAGAGAGGATACTGGGAAGAAGAAGGGTGGAGACTTGGGGAGAAGCTGGACAGACACAGAACAAGGCCAACACAAAAAAATGGGATAGAGGTAAAAGCCACTTGGTAGAACTTAGATCAGTGAAAATATGGGTTAATTTAAGTTGTAAGAGCTAGTTGGTAACAAGCCTAAGCTATTGGCTGAGCATTTATAATTAATAAGAAGCTTCTGTGTAGTTATTTGGGAGCTGATAGGCAGGCAGGACTTTCCCCCTGGGAACTTACCAAGGTTCTAGAATTTTAGAGATGACAATAAACTGCATGTATGGTCAGCAAGGCCTGCGCCTAACAGGGACAGTTTATGAGATAAAGACACTGAGTTGTGATGATCTCACTGACATTTCTATCACAGCCCTTCCTGCTTTGAATGAAGCTCTGTATAGTGGTATGACTTACATGTCTCTCACAGAGGAGGCCCTTTCTTTCTTTTCTTCCTTCCTTCCTTCCTTCCTTTCTTCCTTTTTTTTTTCTTTTTTTTCTTTTTTTTTCTTTTTGCTGCCATGCCTGACTGCTGAAGTTCAATTTTTTTGGACCTACATGGTGGAAGGAGAAAACTGCCAAGAGCTTGCCCTCTGGCCTCCAAACCCACTGGCTGTGGCATAAGGACACACAGACACAGATAGACAGACATGAACACACACACACACACACACACACACACACACACACACACACACACACACACACATACTTACTTGCTTATACAGACCAAAAAGATGAAGGGAGAGTAACAAAACATTTTAATTATAATGAGAATTATGAGAGTTAACATGGATTCTTTCACTGATTTGCCAAAATTTTCTGCTTTGCTCAAGGTTTTTTGTTTGTTTGTTTGTTTTCTTTTTTTTTTGGTAAAAGTGTAATGGGTTCACGCCTCCATCCCCTGCCAACGTGAGCTGCTAAGTCATCATTAAGCAATCCTAAGACAGAGCATTTCCCTTCCTTAATAACATTTGCTCTGTGAAAGGCAGAAGCAAAGATGGAGGTAGCTGTAGCCACATGAAAGCAATTTTCTGATATCTTGATTCATGCAGGAAGTGGAAACAATGGATTTTTAATTTATTTCCTCATATGTACTGTAGAACAGAGAACATGTGAGAGTATTTAATGAGTGAATTAATTTTTTTGCAGTGCTCAGTTGATGAGAACAACATTGGAACACTCCTGAATGCGGGTGTATAATAAGATGGTGCTTTAAGCATAAATGATGGGGTGTCAGGTGGAAGCTGCATTCCGTTTGGCACACATCATTAAACAGCGTCTGATATGAGCAGATGTTCAATTTTTCACAGTGAGGAGGTGGTTCAAGATATTCTATCGTAACATAACGTGATGAAATGGTATAATTTGCCATGAAAATAAAATAAGCTATCTGTCTTGGATGTGGCAGTTTGTATCTGTTTGCGAACTGTGTTGTTGATAAGTTTAGTTTTCTGTCTGTGGTGGAAAACAAAGATGATTCTGAAGGTTACAAATACTCCTAGTGTATATATTGGTTATTGTCACATTATATTTATCCAGTGACATACGTAGGCAGCATCTTTAATTATGGAACAATGTAGATGTAACAGTCTTATTAAATAAGAAACACAGAGCCAAATGCAGAGTTAAAAGCCCAAGAGGTCAGAGCAGTAGCTAAGAGCTGATACTAAAAACCCTTTCTTACCCTTTGCTGCAGCTATCGTCCTTCCCCTGAGAAAGAGGCCTACTTCCTGTGTATCTGTCTTTTTATTGACTTTCTGTTCCGCCTTCTCATTGGTTGTAAACCCAACCACATGACCTCCTCATCACTGCCTGTCTATACAGACCTCCAGGTCTTCTATGGTTGGTATTGAGATTAAAGGCATGTGTCTCCATACTGGCTGTATCCTTGAACACACAGAGATCTGCCTGTTATGTGATTGGGATTAAAGGTGTGCACCACCACTGCCCAGATTCTGCTATGGCTTGCTATTAGCTCTGACCCCCAGGCTTTTTATTAACATACAAATAAAATCACATTTCAGTACAAATAAAATATCACCATAGAACAATGTCTTAAATTGTATCCTTTAAGGCTTGTATTTCCTTATATTTACCATGGCATCCTTTATAACTTCCTCATTCTACCTGTTACCTATGTCAGGAAGTCTCTCTTTAAAGCTCCACATCCTGACTAAAGCTCAGCTCTAAGTGGAACACATATACTGTACCCCTTCCTCTCAGGACTCAGTGATCATTGTGGATGGGGGTGGGGCACAGAAAGAATACAGGAGCCAGAGTTGGTGGATAACTACAAGGAAACAGTGTCTTCTGGAACAGCGTGGCAGCTGTACATATGAGTTCATAGCAGTTGCAACAGTATGCACAAGACCATGCAATTCAAGCCATGCCAAATCCCAGCATGGAGAAGAGATTTGGGCTGGTTGTAGCCCTAGCTGAGAACTATTGGCAGTTCTTTGCTTCTGGGGAAGGAGGGATCAGTCTTCTCTAAGTGTAGCCGCTCATAAGTTGATCATGGTCCAGTGGAAGACTACACATCCAAGAATATTTGGGCAGCATGAGTTGAACTTGATGAAGGCAAAATAAGAGGGATGGATCTTGGAAGAGTTGGGGGATGAAGGGTGAATATGATCAAAACATACTGCATGAGATTCTCAAAGAACTAATAAAAATATAAAAACAAAGACACTCATCCTCAGCACACATTTTTTCTAACAATGCTCTTGTCAGGTTATTTTTAATGACTGCATTCAGTATTGTATCAGTTTCTCATTTTTGTTTTGGTCTGTATCTCACCCAAATTACCTAGTATCAATTTGTCTTCTCATAATGTGATAAAAAAATGTGAAGACAATTGCATAAAACTAATTTCCTCAGCATACTACAGAATTCAAGAACTGTTTATATTTTAGATTACCAGCAGGTAGAAAAACATTGTCACTAAATACTCCATGATGTTTTCCAGGCTTCTAGCTGTAAGACTTTAATTATATATGACAGATTCTGGTATGTTTTGTTTCCATCTTAATTTGATTATACAAATTTTAAAATTTCTCCTCTAACTTTTTTAAAGACCCACTGATCATCTGAAAGTGTTCAATTTTCATATACTTGTATAATTTTCAGGGGGAGGAGTTCTCTTTTATTGATTTCCAGTTTTATCCCATTATAAATGACAAAATATGAGAAGTTATAATTGTTTTATATTTCTCAAAACTTGCTTTAAGTCCTAAACTATTTTTGATAAAATTCTATTGGCTGCTGAAATTCTACCTACATTTAGTAGATGTTAGGTAGAATATCCTATAGATATATTTTAAGGTTCATTTGATCTGCTGCATAATTTAATTCTCATGTTTATTGGTTTTCTGGGGCAGGGATCTAATTAACCTCTCTATTTATGAAAATGGTATATTGAAATCACTCACTACTTCTGGAATAGAGTCTGTGTGTTTATGTCCAATAATGTTTGTTTTATGAAACTGGATAGGCCAACACTTGGTTGTGCATATGTTTATAATTGTTAAGTCCTTAAGAAACTTTCCTTTATCAATACTATGTCACTGAGGCAATTCTTAAATTACCACAAGGAATGAAATAGCAAAGATGAGAGCTAGATGACATGGATATTAAAAAGCTAATTCATAGGATTAAGGAGGTAGAGTTGATTCTTTGAGAGGATAAATATGCCTGACACACCTTTACCCAAACCAGCCCAAAAGAAGGGAGAGAAGACTCAAATGAATAGATTAAGACTGGAAAGCTGACATCATAAGGGATATCAATGAATCCAGAGGAGCATTTAGGAATGTTTTGAGGATTTATATTCCAATCAGTTACAAAACTTAGAAGAAATATATACATTTCTAAATATATCTGCTCAAATTGAATAAAAATGTTATAAAAAAATCTTAAACAGTTTGGTAATAAACAATGAGATTGAAGCAGCATCCAAATGTTTCCTAATAAAGAAAATCTCGGGTCTAGGCGGTGGAGGTCACTATGGAATGCTGCTAGACCTTTGAAAAGTAAGTACCACCAATTATGCTCAAGCTATTCCACAAAATAGGTAAGCGAAGGGTCGCTTCCTCTTCTGTGAAGCCCTATTAGCCCCCAACTAAAACCAGATGAAGACAGAACCATCAACACGAAGGAAAGCTACAGGCCAATATGCTTGATTAACGTTATTGTCAAAATGCTTTAAAATCCTTGCAAAAAATCAACATATTAAAAAGACCATATGCCATAATTAAATTGGTTTTGTTTCAGGAAAGCCAAGGATGGTTGAATAGATGCAAATCATGAAATGTAAGTAGAATCAAGGACAAAAATTCACAAAATCATCTCAATAATTGTGGAAAAAAGAAGATCCTTAACAAAATTAGACATCATCTCATGAGAAAAGCCTTAATGAAATGAGGAAGAGAAGGGACATACATCTAAATAATAAAGGCAACATACAATAAAACTATAGCCACCACTATACCAAAAAGGGAAAAACTGAAAGTATTTCCCTACAATCAAAAATGAAGCAAGGGTTTCCTCGGTTACCTATCTCATTCAAAATAGTGCTTGGAATCTTATCCAGAGTGATAAGGCAAGAGATAAATAAACTATCTAGATGTGAAGAAAGAAGAAACCAAATTATTTGCAAATGATACAATCTTGCACTTAAAAAAATCCCCAAACTCTACCAGAAGACACAGATTTGATAAATACATTCAGTAAAAAATCAGGGTACAAAAGTTATAAAAAGAGGTGGTGAGATGGCTCAGCAGTTAAGAGCACTGGCTGCTATTTTACAGGACCTAGGTTCAGTTCCCAACACCTACATAGTGGCTCAGAGCCATCTGTAACTTCAGTTCCAGTGGACCCAACACTCTCTTCTGGCCTCTGTGGGCATCAGCACAAATATAGGCAGGAAAAAACGTACACACATATAAAATTTTTAAAAAAGACTAAAAGGAACTAACAGACTTTTAGGATGAGAGAAGGCTCAGGAGGAAGTATTTGTCACACAAGCATGAACATCTAAGTTTCAGTGAGAGACTGAACTATCTTAAAAAATAAAGTGAGGAATGATTGAGAAGACAGCTGATGTTGACCTCTGGTCTCCACTCA
>CABHPR010152854.1:45965-59482 GCA_902168415.1 Peromyscus melanophrys
TTGTTCTTGTTCTTGTTCTTGTTCTTGTTCTTGTTCTTGTTCTTGTTGTTGTTGTTGTTGTTGTTGTTGTTGTTGTTGTTGTTGTTCTTCTTCTTCTTCTTCTTCTTCTTCTTCTTCTTCTTCTTCTTCTTCTTCTTCTTCTTCTTCTTCTTTTTCTTTTTTTTTCAGCAGGATTTCTTTGTGTAACAGCTCTGGTTATCCTGGAACTTTGTAGACCAGGCTGGCCTGGAACTCTTCTGCCTCTGCCTCCTGAATGTTGGGATTAAAGGTATATGTTACCACTGCGTCTGTAGCATGAATCTTATAGAGTCTTAACAAAATCAAACCTGAGCCAGTTATTGGGGTGAAATGCTGGATGGTCAGAGAAACAGAACAAGCCACAGGTATCTCACCTCGCCGGATCCTCAACTGGTCTTGTTTCCTCAGACTGGAAGCCTCTGTGTCCTCATATCCGAATGACTCTCAGCTGAACTGCTGCTAGAAGCCTGAATGCTTAACCAGGCCAAATGCCTCTCCAGGCCAAATGCCTCTCCAGGGCAAATGCCTCTAGTTTCTGGTCCTCACACTTTATATACCTTTCTGCTTTCTACCACCACTCCCTGGGATTAAAGGCTGGCTTTCTGAGATTAAAGGCATTGTCACCATGCCTGGCTATTTCCAATGTGGCCTTGAACTCACAGAGATCCAGAGGGATTTCTGTCTCTGGAATGCTAGGATTAAAGGCGTGTGCTACCACTGCCTATCCTCTATGTTTAATATTGTGGCTGCTCTGTCTCTGACCCCAGATAAGTTTATTAGCATGCACAATATTTTGGGGAACACAATACCCCCACACCTAATATCTTACCTTTTATATACTATCTTCTGGTTTACATCTGACACATTGGAGATGTTACTATTATTACCCCAGCAGAGCACACTGTGAAATAATCAGTCAATCAGAAGCACAGATAGGTAAGAGGCTGAGAACCCCTCTCCCTGGACAGCCCTGCTGTCTGGATTCTAGATGTACCTAGGGCATTTCTCAGAGGAGCGCTCAGGATAAGCATTAATTAGCTTCTTTTCAGATGCTGCAATGGAAGAGGATGTTTTCCTGTCAGCATGCACATATTTCACCTGCTGGTCCTTAGGAGAACTTGGGGCTCAGTGGATGCAGTTATGGATCCCATTAGCCCAGGTGGGAAAAAAGGACTGAGCATACTGTA
The DNA here is from genome assembly GCA_902168415.1 of Peromyscus melanophrys. Lineage (NCBI taxonomy): Eukaryota > Metazoa > Chordata > Mammalia > Rodentia > Cricetidae > Peromyscus > Peromyscus melanophrys. The sequence goes on from CABHPR010152854.1 coordinate 47,171, forward strand.
AAGGAAGGAGGTCAGGGCAGATTACTGGAAATTAGAAAAGGCATGCCCAGTGCCCACCTTCAAGAAGCACAGTAATGCCCAGGGGACTCCTCATTCTGCCTTCAAGTAGAACTTGGCTTTTTCAGTTTCATCATTATGTCAGCATTCTGAAAATTGCCTTTCGTATGAGATCCTGAATATCTTCTCAGGAACGTAAATTCTGTTTCTTAATGCCTTCCTTGTCTTCCAGTGGTGCATCTAACATGTCTGTTTATTCCCAACCCCTTCAGCTTGCATCTCTTTGTGTCTCTCAGTTGGAGTTAGCTTTGTTATGATGTGATTCTCTTGGAAGTTTTACCATCTTCCATAGGTTCTGTTTCAGATGAATACTTCATTCCTTCTTGTAGTACTTACTGTTCTCCCTGTTGGGGAATATCTGCACAGTTCACATTGGTTCTTCCTCAAGAAGCACTGGCCCGTGTACGGAGGCAGCATTAATGACCAGTGTTCTGCAAAGGCTCACCTTGTTCCTCTGACCTTGCCATTTGTGAATTAATGCAGGACCGGGAAGCTTCCTGTCTCATGGCAAATTCCTGCTAACTTTCCTAGTGTGATGCTGTTGTAGTGAGAACAATTGTGTCCCTTCTGCTTCCTGGTTCCTGTGGATATTCATGTGAGAGCTGCCTGTCAGTACCCCCTGTCAGTGTAAGCATGCACAATTGTCCCCCCGACACTGATGAGTCTACAGTACTCCCTCCTTCTGAACTATTTAATTCTCAGCACTTCTTCAGGACTCCCTGCTCCCTCTGTGTTTCTCATTTCTAAGATCAGATGTGTCGCCTTCCAGAGGAATTAGAGTATGCCCATAAATGCCATAGAATGGACACTGGAAAAGGTGGAAGGGACCTTTATCTCCATCAAAAAGCCATTTGATGAATATGGGCTCTTTCTAATTTATGGCAGAGAAGTCCTCTGCTGTGCTCCTAGTAGGGATCTGCAGTGGTGTTGGGTGGAGGTATCCTCCTGTCTGCTTTTCTGGCTCTTCTCTTTCAGAAACATTTCCCTTTTTTTTAGTCAAAATTCCTCTGGGTGACTTGTGAGCAGCTGTTTAATATTGCCCATGCTATTCTAGTTTACATTTCTCAGGCTTTTATGAATATTTTAATAAATGGATAAAGGGATGAAAAGCAGGTTTGGGGCTTCTTTTTTATTTATTTATTTTTTCTGTATCTGCTTTTTAAGTCAAGGCGTCTGACACATTGGGAAGTTGCTGGCTCCCCAGTACATGGTTATTTATTTTTGAATTTGGCACTACAGCCTAAGTCTGCACAATGTGCCACATTCATGCAAAGTGCTGGGAAATGCTTAGAGGCACCAGACAGGCTCTTCAGGGTCTTGCACCATGGCATGCTGTCGCACAGGTTGTGTGTGCGGAACATCTCTCACACAACCGGTGAATCTCTCCAACAGGCAAAGGCTCAATGCGAACTCTGTGAGGAAATAGTCGTTAGGTGGAAGACTTGGTTTTCAGCTCTGAAGAGCAATGACTGTACAAATTGCTTTCAGAAGTCAGAAAAATGGGCTGTTGTGGTGTGTAGAGTGTATGCGAAGGGGGCTGGTGAGCCTGAAGTACATCCTGCTCTATGCTCTCAGGGGTGTTCTGCCCAGCACAGAATCAGGAGATGACTTCTGTGTGTCATTCAGCTCTTTGTTTATTCCTTTAAAACTCCTGTTGCCCTGTGTCATAAATTCTTTCAGTGTGTTTTGATCGTAGGAAGTTTGTGTCTACTTCAGTTTTAATGGATAGTTTTGCTAGGGATAGTAGTCTGGATTGACAGTTGGGGTATTTCAGAACTTGGAATATATCTTTCGAAGCCCCTGTGGCTTTAAAAGCGATTTGACTTTTCTCTCTTGTAGTTTTCAATATCCTTTATGCCATATACTTAGTCTTTTAACTATAATATGTCAAAGGGAGTTTCTTTTCTGGTCCTGTCTTTTTGTTGTTTTGTAGGCCTCTTATACCTGAATGGGCATCTCTTTCTCTGGGTTGGAGAATTTTCTTCTGTGACCTTATTGAAAATATTCTCTATTCCTTTTTATGGTATTATTCTCCTTCTATGCCCATGATCCAAAGGTTAGGTCTTCTCATAGTGTCCCAAAGCTCTTACATGTTCTGTTTATATATTTAAAAAATTCTCATTGTCTTTAACTTAGTAGTTCAATTCCTCTATTTGTTATTCAGTCTTTACTTTCTGTTTTCCATATGATCCATTCAGTTGGCGAGGCTTTCCACTGAGGTTTAATTTGGATTACTGAGTTTTCCATTTCCGACATTATTTCAGTTTGACTTCTCTTTAGAAATTCTCTTTATTGAATTCTATTTTCGTATCTTGGATTGACTTCTGCATGTCATTCAGCTCTTTATTTTTGTGTTCTCGAGTTACCTTCAATCTTCTGAGTTGTTGGAATAAAGTTACAATAATTCTTTTGAAGTCTTTTTTCCTGGAACATCTTTCAGGTTGTTGCCAATGAGATTCATTACTATGGGGTTAGTAATTTACTTTTGGAGAGGAGACATCTTGCCTTGATTTTCCAAGTTACTTTTGTTTCTATGCTTGGACTTGTACATATGAATTAGTTTGTTACTTGTGTCCTTTTTACTAAAAACACCTTTGTTATTTTGTATGTGTGTACGTGGTTCACGTGGGGATTACACTGTAAGATTTATTTTCTGTTGTGGAACTTGGGTTGAGGGCTACAGATTCTATCTAATTTTGAGGGTCCAACACTGTTTGTTCTAATAGACTCACCCCTCCTTCTCCTCTCCCTGCTAGTGTGCATCTCCAAGTCTGATGGTTCTACTTGAGTACACTCTGGTCAACTGGTAGTTGGAGAAAGGGGATCTCTGGAAGTTGAGTGTGTAGTCAGGGGCATACAAAGTCAGGAAGAACGGGGCCTACCTTAGAGGAGCACTTGGAAGCACTTGGAAGGAGTTGGCAACTCATAAAAGGTGGGAAAGAGTGGTTCTAGTCAGAGGGGTGAGGGTGGGAGGCAGTTTGACAGCACTTGGAGGCCAAAGGTTACACAGCTTAGAAAAGAGAGACTGATATCACAGAGGAGGTGGACTGCCTCCAGAGTGAAAAGGAGCAGAGACTAACAGAGGAGGAAGATCCCAGATGAGCTGGAAGCTGTTGGGGTAGGGAGAAGCAGGGCCTACCTGGAAAGTCAGGGAAGGGAAGTTCTGGGTAGGTCTATGTGATAGAAGAGAGCAGGCCTACTTGGTACAAGGAGCAAGTCTCCAAAGGGCAATGTGGGCCTTTAGAGTGGAAAGAAACAAACCTAGCTGGCCACACAGGGAAAGGAAGTCCCTGGGAAGCTGAAAGGGGTTCACATTTTTTTTTAGCCTTTCATGTTGCTTGTGTTTTTGTGATGTGACCTAAGCATGTGATCTTATCTAGTTGATAGTGTATGTCTAATATAAGATTCTCTCCTGCTTCTGTTGAGTGCAAGTTTTTGTATTGCCCAAACTTGGTTGATTACAGATCAAATGCAATTTGTAGATAGGCTTTCAAATATTTTGTGTTGATCTTTGATTGGAAAGACTGGGTTGATTCCAATTCAGTAGCAGCCCCAAGGTATGTAAATATGGCCCCTGGTAGCATCTGAACATAGAGAGGTAATGCAGGCTAAGGGCTCTGGGGAAGACTCTCTGATGAGTATATGAGTGTGAATCCTGGCTGGGCCTGAGCTTGGAGGGATGGCATGGAAGAGGGTTAGGTTGAGTCATTTGACTGGCATACACATGGTTGAGACTTTTGATCTGTGTCTGGGTGTGTGGTTGTAGTATAGACAGGGTTCTAGAAACCACACCTGGTTGTGTCACACTTGGGTGAGATTCCAGATGATCCTTGGTAGAGGTCTGGGTGACTCACTCAGCTGACATTTCCTCTATAGCTCTGGATGGGCCTTGGAATGTGTAGGTAGCATTCCCAGGAGTTCAGGGGTTCCCATCAAACTTTCTTGCATTCTGCATGGGACTGGGTAGAGGTCTATGACGCTGCATGGGACTCTGTAGAGATCTAGGAGACTCTTTTTTTTATTTTGTAAGTGTGCTAATGTAGCAAGTTGTATTGATTTTAATGTATACATAGACTTATATTTTTTGAATACATCTTACTGAGTGTGTTATTTTTCTTTAAAATGAGCTTTTGGTGTTGATTTATTAAAGTATTTATTTTTGCATTGAAGTTTATGAAGAATGTTTGATCTTCAGTTTTATAATTTTTTATAGTTTTATTTTGGCATCTTAGAAGTGGTGACATCAAAGAAATATCTATACTCTGTTTCAATATTGTCAAGCAATATGTTTAGAGTTGACATTTTGTCTTCCTTAAATTCCTGATAGAATTTTCCAGTGAGGACTGAATTTCTTTGCAATGCCTTCTTTATCATGTTCTGAATGTTCAAGTCAGTGTAGCTTTATCCCCAGTCTCTCTTCTTTATCTGTCTGTTGGTTCATTGCATTAATGCTTTGGCCATTTATAATATCTTCTAGTAACTAAGATACGTAGATATTAATCATTGTAAGATCACTCCATCTGATTGGAGTAAGGCATCTCATACTTCCAAATGACTGAGGGAGGTCAGAATTGGAGGGTCACTTTGAGCAGTGATGGGACAGCTGTTCCTGGTGACAACAAACAAAATGTTCCTGGAAACATAGAGAAGATGAGTTAGAGAGACGGAGTATTTTCAGCACTATTGTGTTATCTTCCAGGAGACGATTTAATCTAAGGTGAACAGGTACTGTCTTCAGATAAATTTAATGCCCTGCAGAAGGGACTCAAATGATGAAAGTCATGTGATTGCTTTGGCTTTTGGCCATTCTAAGAACTTGTCAATACACAGTGATATGATCTGTACTGCTTACTTTGACCTACAGACCACAGATGATCCTAATAGCCTATAGATCAATGAAATAATGAAAGAAAATTTAGGTCTTGTCGTCAGAACAAAAATGTGGTCAGAAACAAAGAGAGAAGGAAGAAGATGCGGATGAGAATGGGATGTTGATTGCACAGCATACTGTTGAATGGGGAGGAAGGGGGCAGTTCAGCGGCCTGGATGAGAATGGCCAGTGGAACAGGACAGGAGCCAGTGTTGTGGCCCACAGACCCCAGAGACAATGATGCTAGGGAAATGTGAGATATGAACAAACATATTTAGAGAAAAAAAGTCACTGGGTTTGGCAAAAAGGGAGCATATGGTGATTTTGTGTAGTTTTGGGGCCATTATGTAGAAGCATCGTTGGAAGGAGTTAAGGTAAAAGGCAGGGAGCTGGGTTGTAAGACCACAGCTTGAGGCAGCATTGGAGGCATCCTTTACCGTGCATAGAGCAGGGAACCGCTAGTTGCCATAGCCACAGGTAGTTGGCATGCTCTAATGGTGACCATGGTCATAGTCTTAGAAGTTAGATTAATGTCTCTTCTTCCCATTGGATGGAACAAATGAGGGGCAGAGAGAAAGGGGTATGAGGTTTTTCACACCTGGGAATAATAGGAACTATTAAGGTACATGATAAGGCCCTGTTTGGGAAGGTCAATTATTTCTAATAGTTTGAATCTGAGTAAGCAAGGGAAAACATGCCGTTTTCTTCATCTAATGCTTACCTTTAGTAAATAATTGATTTTTTTGGTAATTATTTTTCTGAAGAGAAACATTATATTCTCTGGAACAAACATTGCCGCACATTAGAGTAATTTGTCATCTTCATGAACTCACAGTCGGTGCCAAACTGAAACCTCATCTCCCGAGAGATGAGAACATTTTAGGGCCAAATGATAGTGGTGTTTTCATTTTCTTCAAACATCTGCCTTCAACATATTTTTCTTCTTAATATTTTAGATTTGTTTTTAGTGAATTTTAGTATCAGCTAATGAAATATTTGAAATATATTTTGAATATTCTTATTGAAATATATTTTGAATATTATTCTTATTGTGTACTTATCTTGTTTTTTTTTCTTTTTTTTTCTTTTTTCTTTTTTTCTTTTTTCTTTTTTTTTTTTTTTTTTTTTTTTTTTTAGTCAGGGTTTCTCTGTGTAGCTTTTTGCCTTTCCTGGAGCTCACTTGGTAGCCCAGGCTGGCCTCGAACTCACAGAGATCCGCCTGCCTCTGCCTCCCGAGTGCTGGGATTAAAGGCGTGCGCCACCTTGTTTTTTCAAAGAAGAAAGAATTTAAAGAAGAATCTGATTTTTTTCTTTGAGTCTTTTATGTGTGTGTGGTATTGGTTGATGCCAAGTGGGATATAGAAATACAGCTAGTGGCCACACCCAGAGAGTTTACGGCCCCCCTTGGAGAGTAGGCAGGTGGTCCCCAAGTCATAGCAGACAACCTGGCATCTTTCCTTTGAAGAAGAGAGTAGTATGATGTCTTAATTGTGAATCTCCATGCTACATAATATTACAGGCACAGACGCCTTCCTATAGGCTAAACAAAGAAACATCCTTTTGTTTTTCCTTCTTTTCTTTTCGTTCTTTGGAACCACAGCATTTTTTTAAAAATCCTAATTATCTCGGGTTCTTTTGCAATCTTCACTTCTCATATTGCAAACTTCATGGTGTTTTTGTTTATTTTTTGTTGTTGTTTTGGTACAAGGAGACTCTGCTCATTTTATCCAGTTGTTCTCTGGTTTTCCTGAAAACCATCTTGTCAGTATACTTACCTGTTGTCAACGTATCTTAAGTATCTTCTGCCTTACTTTGTTTTTCAGCATTCTGAGTGTAAATGTTGCTCTTAAGGAATAATAAATTTTTATTAAATTCAGTGCTTGAAATTTTTTTATAACATTGCAAACAAATATTTACATTAAATGATTTGAAAAAATAGTAAATAAAAGTGTGGTAAAGGCCAATGTGGACTGGTGAGGTGACTCGGCTGGTAAGATACTTGTGCTATCAGTGTGATGACCTGAGTTTGAACCTTGGGTCACAGGATGGAAGGAGAGAATTGATTCCCCCAAATGTTCCTGTGATCTCCACATACACTGTGGCATACACCTACGCACACACATGCACACATGCTCAGATACAAAATTTTTTAAAAATTTGTTAATCAAAAGTTGAGTGTGGTGTTGCACATCTTTAATCCCAGCACTCAGGGAGGCAGAGACAAACTGATTTCTGAGTTCAAGGCCAGCCTGGTCTACAGATTGAGTTCCAGGACAGCCAAGGCTATACACAGAAACCCTGTCTCAACAAACCAAAAAAAATTGTAAATCAGTAAATATATTTTACTTTAAATTTTTGTTAAAATCAAATTTATTAGGGCTTGAGAGATGGGTTGGTGATTAAGAGCACCAGCTGCTTTTCCAGAGGACCTGGGTTTGATTCCAGCTACCCATATGGTAGCTTACAACTATCTGTACTTAGAGTTCCAGGGGATCCAAGGCCCTCTTTTTGACTGTGTGGAGTACCAGGCACACAAGTGATGCACATGCATGCATGTAGGCAAAATACACAAACATATAAAATACATTAAGATTAAATTTATTTAACCAGTAACATAAAAACTGTACATTAATGGAATGTACAGCCTGTGATGCTACAACACATGAACATATCCTATAAAGTGTAAATCAGGTTAAACCCAGCTCTATCCTCAAATGTTCATCAATGGTTTTATGGTGAAAACTTTTTAAATGCTTTCCTCTGGCTCTTTAAATGTAATAATCACGTCTACTTGCTATTACACTATTGGTCAACGGAATTAAAAAGAAACCCCAAAGTTCATAATCACTGCCTCAAAAGAATAACACAAGTTGGGTTCTTATGGAATGCAAAAATATTTCTTGCTACTTGAGTACCCAAAATGTTGAATTCAGGTATTCACCACCAAAAATTAAAAAAAAAGATTTGAAACTAGAAAACAGAACAAAACAAAGAACAGTGACTTATATTCTCTTTGCTAACTCACATGTCCTTTTGCCTGCATTGTGTTCCTCCTCATTACCTAATATCAGCCTCTCTTGGTCTCCTTTCTAAATGTTAGACCTACACTTACAGCTGTTTACACACACACACACACACACACACACACACACACACACACACACACACTCACACACACTCACACACACACACATACACACACTCACACACACTCAAAGATATAAGGGAGAACATGAATTTATGCTTTTTTCTTTCTGAGTTGAATTTGGGTCCATCCATCTTTCTGAAAATTTCATGATTTCATCTTTTCTTTGTAGCTGAATAATATCTGATTTTGTATTATCCATTCATCTGTTGATGGAAATCTAGATTGATTTTATTTCCTTTCAATTGTAACTAGAACAGCACAGATGTGCAAATATCACTGTGGTAGGATATGGAATCTTGGAGGTGTATGCCCAGAAGTGGAACAGCTGGATCATATGGTAGTCCTATTTTTAATGTTTTGAGGCTCCTCCAGGCTGATTTTCATAATGACTGTCCTGATTTGTACTCCCACCAGTGTGAAAAGAGGTTGGGCATTCCCCACATCCTCTCCATTTTTGTTGTCAGATTTCTCATAGCCATTCTGACTGGGGTCAGTTGGTGTCTCAAAGTATTGTTGACTTATACTACCTTGAGGATGAGGGATATTGAAGAGTTCATTAACAAGGTATTGGCCAGTGGTTTTCTTCTCTTGAAAACTGTTCATTTCATTAGTCCATGTTCCTTATTGTTTCCATGGTATTTAATCTTGGCAGCTTTCTTTTTTTGAAGTCTGGATATTAGCCCCCTGTCTAAAGTGTAGCTGGCAAAGGTTTTTTTCTCATTCTATGGAGTCTGTGCTCTGCAAATGGTTTATTTGGCTATAGAAACTTTAATTTAATGTAGTTCTATCTGTTGGTTTTTGAAGCTACTCTCTGAGCTACTAGAATTCTGTTCAGAAAGTTCTTGTCTATCAAAACATCTTGAAGAGTATTTCCTATGTTTTCCTTTAGAAGTTTCATTCTTTCAGGTTTTAAATTAAGGTCTTTGATCCACTTCGAGTTTATTTTTGCACAATTTGAAAGATATAAAGCTAATTTTATATGTCTGCAGATGTATACCACGTTTTGACAGTACCGTTTGTTAAATAGGCAATCCTTTTTTCTACTGCAGATTTTTGCCATGTTAGCTAAAATGTGGGTAGCCCTAGTTTTCTAAATTTATATCCCTGTTTTCTACTTTGTTCTGTTGGTCTAATTATCTGTTTTTATGCCACTTCTAGACTATCTACATCACTATAGCTCCATAGTGTAATTTGGGGTTGGGTATTGTGAATCCTCCAACTATGTTCTTTTTTTTATTTTTTATAATTTTTTTTTTTGGTTTTTCGAGACAGGGTTTCTCTGTGTAGCTTTGCACCTTTCCTGGAGCTCACTTGGTAGCCCAGGCTGGACTCGAACTCACAGAGATCTGCCTGCCTCTGCCTCCCGAGTGCTGGGATTAAAGGTGAGCGCCACCACCGCCCTGTCCAACTATGTTCTTAATCTTTAGGATTGCTTTGTCTATTCATGGTCTTTTGTGGTTCCATATGCAAATTTAAAAACTTTTTAAAGGACTAAATATGAGGTTAGTATTTGTTAAAAAAACTCACAATTTTTAGACAAGGAAAACACAATTTCTATTTGTTTTAAACAATTCTTTAGTTACATATCTCCACCCAAATTATTTCTTTCCTGGCTAAAAATTTAAGAATTTATACCTATCAGTCAGTGAATTACCTTGTAGTGTTCTACTCTTAAATACATTTTGTTACTGAGTAGGAAATTTTTGAAAGCTAGTGTCTCTTTTTTTTTTCTTGATTGACTATCAAGTTGTTTAATTGCAACATGGGTTTTGTCTTAAAGTGATTCTCTCAGCAGTATCAGAGATCCTTGTTCTTTGTAAAAAAGATTTAAAATAAATATGAAGAATTTGAAATGTTCATAAAATATAATAGTACAATAAATCCCCACTAGCCTTTTGCTCAATTTTAGCATTTGCCAAATTTTACCCATTTGCAGTACGTATCCAAACTTTACACATTGTTTTCTCCCAGGGTCCATGGAAGAGTAACAACCAGCTGAGGGTTCTAATCTGAGGGCTATTTAATGAATCTAAGCACACTGAGTTCTTTCGTCCACTCACTTTATTCTTCTAAATCAATTCTATCTACATAGTTTCTTTTCTGTTCTCTGCTCCTCTCAGTCCCTCCTGCTGTTCTCTTATCTCTCTCTAGTTCTTTCCATCTCTGTACTCATCTTTGTTCTTCTAAATCTATTCCCCCAGTGCTCTCAGAGAACCAGTATATATACACAAGCAGTAATTTTTTGGCAAACAATGCGAGGCTTGAAGTTTTCAGGGTTGCAGAGAGAGGTGTTAAGGACTCACACATAAAGCAATAATTGTCAGCTTCCAATTACAACCCCAAAGGGAAGTGACTAAAAGGGAGTTCTCTGGTAGGGTCAACAAAAGGCTAAAATCATTTAGGGAATCTAGGAATAGTACCTGGCTGAGGAGGAATAAAAACTTAATTTGCACAAGAAAGATGCTTGGCACCTATGGCGGCCTGGTGCCATCTCCTTGAGTCAGTGAGAAGTAACTACCTTAACTCAGTAACTAGCAAGTGGCTAAAACATCATCCCAAGAATGTGAGCAGTGAATCTCTTAAGTTAGGATCTTGTGTAAATAACTCGGGGTGAAGGAAAGGAGTTAAGGATTTAATTGCTAGTGGTTATTTTCTCTATCTGTGGGTGAGATGAATTAATGTTTATTGCTCTGCATTTGTTGTTGGAAAAAGGTATCTTTGCTGAAATACTTTTGTCCAGAGAATGGTCCTGGCCAGATTTATGTTAATGAAAAATAAACACAGTTGGGGACAGTTATCCAAATACCTCAAATGTATAGAGAAAGTTGTGCCCAAGATTGAGATGCAATCATGAGAGTACATGTACACATAACATGGAATGTGTGGGGAGAATCATAGCTGTTATTGCACAAGAAGTTTACAACAAGAGACAGCCAGTTCATTCAAAAGGCAGTAATTGGCCGGGCGGTGGTGGCGCACGCCTTTAATCCCAGCACTCGGGAAGCAGAGCCAGGCGGATCTTTGTGAGTTCGAGGCCAGCCTGGGCTACCAAGTGAGTTCCAGGAAAGGCGCAAAGCTACACAGAGAAACCCTGTCTGGAAAAAACAAACAAACAAAACAAACAAACAAACAAACAAAAAAAACCCAAAAGGCGGTAATTCCATAATGCCTTGCATGATGGTTTCCTCTAACAGAATGCTTAGTTCTGATAGGTTGACCTTCTGAACTCTAGTTGTCACTGCTGTGTACTCTCATGAACTTTTGCTACCAGTGGCTCTCAATAACACATTATATCATCTCACTTCTGTGTACATCAGTATCCATTTCTAAGAAAAAAATGAATCACCACACAACCATAATCTTGTTATAGGTCAATAACTTCTTGGTATCACATGATTCCTACCTCATAGTAAGATTTGTTCAGTTATCACTACAGGCAATTTTATTGTTGGTTTAATCAGAACAAATAAGTCCATAGTAATTTGGCCAGTACTCTCTTTTGTATTTCAGTTTTGAGAAGTCCTTTCTTTCATTCCCCCCCCCCCCCACTTTTTTGTCTTCTGAAGGTGACTTGTTACACAAGCCAAGTTAGTTCTTGCAGATTTTGACCTCTGGATTTGTGGGCTTATTACTTAACTTGCTTTTCTACTATGCTCCTTTAGTAAATGGAAGATTCCTACCAGCTTGATAGGATTCTGGCTCACCTATTTTGACAATAATACCTCATAACTAAGACTCTGTGCTTCATGTTATATAGTAGCATATGTCATAGCATGTCTGTTTTTGTTTTTGTTTTTATTATTAAGAATGCTAAGTTTAGTGAGGTTTCAGATGTTTACAACCATGGAGTTCCCAAGCCATCAGATAACATCCAGTCCTCACTGAAGAAATTTCTGAAGCTATACTTCAGAGCATAGTGGCAAAGAAGAAACCTTACAGAGTTTTCAGATTTTTCAGCACCAATTAGGTTCCAATGTCCCTATAAGGTAAAGTGTTGGCATGTGTAACATCCTTCACTACACTGCTGCTGTTGAGTTACTATGGGTACACATCTTCATAAACTCACTTCAAGTTGAAAGTAGTAAAAGTCAAAAATGCATTTTATATATCTATGTAAGACGAATCTTAAAAGGTCTTATTAATAAAAACAAACCCAGGGCCAGGTATTGGGGTGAATACTGGAAGATCAGAGAGACTGACACAAGCCACAGCTGACTTCACCTTGACAACTTCTCAG
>CABHPR010152855.1:4880-31551 GCA_902168415.1 Peromyscus melanophrys
GAGGGAGGGAGGGAGGGGGGGGGGGAGGGAGGGAGGGAGGGAGGAATGGAGAGGAAGGAGGGAGGGAGGAAGAAAAGTTGGAGAAGAAATAAAGAAAAGTCCTGACACACTTTACTTTTAGAGAAAAAACATCAGCCCTGTTCATGGTTGGCCATTGGCCGGAGACTGGAAACCTAGATTTGGATTCCTATGGTGTCTTCTGCCATTTGGGTCTCTGTACAGTAGGAGGACCCTCGGTGACCAACCCCCATCAAAACCATGGATACTGAGTCTCCCGTCTGTGTCCCCAGTACAGTAACATTTCACACATGGTGTCAGAATTTGTGGTTGGAGTGATTTCATAGGTCAAGCACAAGGAGGGGACTCTAGGAAACCTGGGCCCGGATTCCACCACACTTTTCCCCTCTGCATCCCTTCACTTGGCTGATGCTTTGTGTCTTTTTCCTAGACAGGTGGGAACTACAAACATGAGAATATTCTGACTCCTGAGAGCGCTAGCAGAACTCAGAATCTTGCTATGGTCAGAGACAATCATGACCCATTGCCTTATTGCCATCATATAATAACTACGTTTTTTATAACCACTTACCATCTTTACAATCATGTCAAGAGAAATTTAATTTCATCTTTTCTGTACTCATTCATTCTTAGTTTGCTTGAATACTGAGATGAAAAGACAGACCCTAGAAATATTTGGAAGATGAGACCGGTAAGAGATGCTATAATTCTCTAGTTTGCATCGTTAATTAAACCGTTGACAACCAACGGAACAGAAAGCCGAAGCCATCAGAAACTTGGGTCTGATGCTTCACTTCACACTTCTAAATTTCTGTCACATCTAGTGCAGCCCCAAGAGGCGTCATTTAAGACAACGCTTGCCTACCAAAGAATGAGCCTACCTACCAGGGACCTGCACTATCCCCACCCCCAACCCTTCAGTTCTCACCCCACCCTCCACTACAAACCTCCTACTTATATTTTCTCCCTCATGACTTCGGTCTCCAGCAGCCAGCTTCAGGGAGCACGGTGGAGACCGAAATACTTTCCTTTAATAGTAGTTACTCAAGTTGAGTAACTGCAGTGAAAATGGGTGGCCTTACCTCTGCTGTGTCATCAACCACGATTGTGGAAAACCTCACTGCTTTGAGCATCAGTATGCCTGTCTGTGTAATACAGTCATTTGAAGATCCTCTGTTTTCGCCCTCATTTGGCATTTGTCGGAAATCTACAGACGACACTGCACAGGCGCTTGGAAATTTGTAAAGGACAACATGAGACTCTCCCCAAGAACTTCTCCGATTACTTTTTTCTAGGTGCCATCTAGGCCAAGAGCTAAGGCTGCTTGGGTTTACATTGAAAGAAAGTAGGAGGAGCCTGCGACTCACTGACCCAGGAGAAGCTCCGCTATGTCACGCCTTTTAAAAAAATGTATGCTGAGACCTGCGTGTTCATTTATAGCCCATAAACTCTGACAAAATGAGACTCCCTTACAGCTAGAGGTGGCCTAAAGACAATGAAAGCATCGCTGTGGTATTTAATTGCAATAACTGATGCCATCCCGCTTGCTTTACAGCGAAGTACATGGGATTGATTTATTGCTTTCTTGTGAAAACTTGGTTTCTATTGATTTTCCCCCCATCAACACTCTCCTTCTCTAATTGATTGATTTGATGGTAAGAGCTGTGACTCCATCTCTGAAGATGGAGTGGAATAATTACTGCAGCCTGCTGTTTAATCTTTCTGCCACGCAATTACCGCCACCATTGTGCCCTGCGCCAGCACTTTATCAGCTGTAGTAACCGTGGTGGAGTTTAATAATTTAATAAGACACCTGGAGATGACAGCTTGGTCATTATTCAGGGGTAGTTTTGTGGAACTTGCAGGCCCCGAAACAGATGAGGGGCTCGGGACCTTTTAAGAAGTACTTGAGCAGTCTACCTTCAGACCAACTGTGAGTTTCTAGAGGTGGACCAAGACATCCCAGGAAGTCATTTGCTTAGCATCCTGAGCCTGGAAGGTGATATCAGGAGGAGGGAATGAGTTCTGTTCTTTTTTAATTGTGCTTCCTGGTGCTTTTTTTTTGTTAATCCTGTAAAGATCTTTCCTTGAGGTTCTGTTTGCTCTGAAATTGGCATCCACAGAGCCAGTTGTCTCCAACAGGAGGTGAAGTATCCTACTAATGCCCTCATCTTGAGATAGGTGAGTTTTCCAATCATCCCTAATCCTTGCACCAAACTTCACACACACACACACACACACACACACACACACACACACACACACACACAAACACACCTCCTTGGAATAGAGCATACGGCATGAGACCTGGAAAACGCCAGGACAGCTGGGAATCTACCTTAACTAATTTCAAGACTCAAGACAAGAACCACATGTTAAATTCATGTGCTTACTGTTCGACTTTCAACGTAATGAGCACAGCTGTACTTGCTTGGAAAGGTGTTTGAGGTTCTCACTAAAAGGCATTTCTTGCTGTTGACTTTGGTAGTCTGCTGTATTGCTGTTGCCTAGATTAGAAGCCAAACAATCTGGAAGCTAATTCTAAGTTCTCTTTTTGTCTTCTCTGTTCTCTACTTCATTTGAAATTATAGTATTTGCTAAATCAGTTGAAATGGTTTTTAAGAAGAATTTCCTGTCTAATACAGCGCCCCCCCCCACACACATACAACATTGACTTTATCACGTATTCCAATCACCTCACATGTGAGCATTGTCAATTTTGAAGTCTGTGATTGGAAAAATGACTTTCTGCAAACAGCAAGGAATAAGCTGCCCGGACTTGCTTCACAATAGAGAATTGTGACGTGTCCCTCACTTTGTCTGATGTTTTTTGGTTTCACATTGAGCTTAGGGAAAAATAAAATGTAAAGTTTTTACATAAACTCCTTTAAAGTAATGTAGGAGAGGTATAATTTGCAGAGTTTCTTTTACAGTTACGGTCTCTTATTGATTTTTGGTATGGGCTTAAAAATTATTTCCCAATCCAATTCCGTCACTGTTGAGGAAATTGCTAAATTTGTAAGAAAACGCCAGAGACCTGGAAGCAATCCATAAACAGGACTTATAAACCTTTTCTCTCCCTTCCCCCTTTCTTCCTTTCTTCCTTCCTTTATTTCTTTCTATTTCTATTTCTTTCAGTTCACCATGCTAAAAATATTTATGGAGAGCATCTAAGTCTGAAAGATACCCAATGTCTCCCAATTTCCCTTCATTGATAACTTGGGGCATGTCTTAGTTAGGGTTTCTATTGCTGTGAAGAGACACCATGACCACACCAATCTAATAAAGGAAAACATTTCATTGGGATGCTTACACTTTCAGAGGTTTGGTCCATTATCATCATTGTGTGACATGGTAGCGTGCAGGCAGACATGTAGCTGGAAGTCCTACATCTTGACTCACAGGAAGTGGTCTGTCTCACTGAGCGTGGCTTGAGCATATATGAGACCTCAAAGCCCACCTCCACAGTGACACGCTTCATCCAACAAGACCACACCTCCTAATAGTACCACTCCTTTTGGGGGCCATTTTCTTTCAGACTACCACAGAGCATGAGTAGATATTGCTGTGGTTTCACTGTGTGGAGGAGAAGGAGAAGATGGCAAAGGATCAGTATTTGCTAATTTACACATAGTGAGCAAATATCTCCTGGCCTTCCCAGGAACTTCTACCAATCTTCAGAAAACATCACTCCATCTGTGTCTAGGAGAGCACAATATGTTCTTGTCCTTTTGAATGAAGTAGGAGTCTCTCGAGTTCTTTCTCACTTAGCGTATGCTTTTAGGAGACAGGTAAGCTGTCAGGTTTTCTTGGTTTGTGGTCATAGACTGCAAACACTGTGTTTTCTAGAGATACTATAGACTCTGACTGGGTGTTTATTTTGTATATTACTGCCAATTCCATAAATCACTCCATAATTCTAAAGGATCTTATACTCCCAATACCTTGATTTTTAGTCCAGTAAAAGCCCCTTTGTCCTCTGGTCTCCAACTAGAAGAAAATAAAAGTGTGTTGTCTTCAGGCATCAAGGGAATGGTACAGTATTACAGCAGCCATAGGAAGGTAATGAAAGTGGTTCAGTAATAGTTAACAAATATTAGCCATCACTCTTTCACTTCAAATTTTGGTAAGTATGCCACATGAATATTTGTAAGTTTATACCCACAAAGCAATATAAAGCAGATATTAGTATTGTTCTCATTTCACAGAAGTTCAGAGGAGAGCTAAGCTATGTCCATTTCTCTCCAAACCTAAAACCATATGTCTAAGCTGGGATCCAGGAATGTGTATCCATAGAAGCTGATGATCCATGGAGCTCCCCAGAAATCTGCACCATTAGAGTGCAGTCATTCTGTGGACAAGCTTCTGATGTCTAAGACAACAGAGAATGTCCACTCACTGATTCTTCACACATGTTCTGAGTGTATACATACAATACTGTATCTCGATTCTCTTGCAACTCACAGTCTTTGAGGGCAAACATAAGCAGATTAAAAGTTGAGTCTTTCATAAGGATAGTCTCGGGGATACACATGTCATGCTATGCACGAAGAGACAGAACACATGACATGCTCTTGATATGATGCTGACATGTGAGGATGGGAGTGGGTATCCGGCAGGCTTTCTGGGGCTTGACACAAGCTGAATCTTGAGGGATGAATTGGAGCTGCTCACCTTAGAGAAAGTTGAAAGAACTTCAGGCAGCGAGAACAGCATACACTAAGAGAAACCTTGATCAAACTGCAAATCACCTGCGGTTTGGCAGGGATGGAGGATTTAGTATGTAAGGGCATAATATGAGAAGCAGCCAGACAGGAGACAAGAAGCCAGGTCACAGAGATCTTCCAAAGCATTAGTTCCACTGCCTTTTAATCCTTGTTGCCTTTTCTCTATCATCTCACCCAGTCTGTGGCCCTTGCCTTGAGTTGATCAGCTCTCTCTAGCATCAGAAAGATGTTGTTCATAACTTGAGTTTTGCAGTTTCAGCACTTGGCTGTCCACAGCTGGCAGCAATGACTATAATGTGGGCTCTGAGAGAGTAGATTAAGTGAAGGAAAAGGAAGTTCATATCCTGCTAATCATCTCAGGGTCTACAAGACTGAGTAAGCCCGGGAACATTTGGAGGAAGCTACAGTTACAGTATAGTCTTAATGAATAGGATTGGAAGTGACTTTAAACAGAGAAGTTTAAACCTACTTTCTTAGGAATCTCTGCTGAACTCTTCAAGTGAGGACGTTACCTCATTTGATCATTACCAAATGATCATGTTGAATGGCCATTCGCAATAACTTTCTTTTGCCCGTACATCCAGAAC
Organism: Peromyscus melanophrys; assembly: GCA_902168415.1. Classification (NCBI taxonomy): domain Eukaryota; kingdom Metazoa; phylum Chordata; class Mammalia; order Rodentia; family Cricetidae; genus Peromyscus; species Peromyscus melanophrys. The sequence continues at coordinate 10,213 of CABHPR010152855.1, forward strand.
TCGAGACCACGATAATTCTGCAACTCTTGGTTAATTTATGTCCCTGGCATTAACGGGTTGGATCATGTTCTCCCCACAATGTGATCCCATCCATGTGATTTCATTTGGAAATAGGATCTTCATGTTTATTACCTAGTTAAAATGAATTAACTGGAGTGGTCCCTACCCCACAATGATTGGTGGCTTTTTTTAAGGGGAGTTCGAGAAGGCCACATGAGAACAAAGAGGGATTGTAAAAATACAAGTGCACTCCAATGCCAAAGACTGATGGCTGCCACAGAAAAGCCAAGGGAAGGAAAGGGGAATCATGGAAAGAGCTTCGGTCCTGTTACACCCTTTGGACTTCTTTCAGAACCATGAGAGAATAAAGTGTCTTCCTTTTCAGCCACTCAGTTTGTTATAATATCTCTGGGAAATCAATATACCATCACTTTCAAAAGAAAAAAAATGGAGATAAATGGGACTAAATCTAGCAGCCTGTGGAAGAGAAGCAGGCAAAGAAATGAGCTTTTGTTCTATAAGGCTGAACGACATCTTTTGCAGGGTGACCTCTACCTTAGTCACTGTTCTATTGTTGTGAAGAGACACCATGACCAAGGCAGCTCTTATAAAAGAAAGCATTTAATTGGGGGCTTGATTACAGTTTCAGAGGCTTAGTCTATTATCACCATGGCAAGGGCATGGCAGGAAGGAGCATGGCAACCCTCATGGCACTGGAGAAGGAGCTGAGAACGACATCCTGATTCACAGGCAGAGAGAGATCAAGAAAGAGAGATGAGGAGGACCTGGTGTGGGGTTTGGAAACTTCAAAGCCTACTCTCAGTGACACGCTTCCTCCAACAAGGCCACACCTCTAATCCTTCTAATCCTTTCTAATGGTTCTACTTCCTAATGACGAAGCATTCAAATATATGAACCTACATGGGCAATTCTTATTCAAACACACAATCACGGTCACTTTTTCACTCATTTTCATGTTACAGTGTCTTAGCTGCTTGCTTTCTGATGAGCCTTGACCCTGGCTTATCCATGGCTCTCCTCTGTGCAAAGCAGCTTCCCCTCACCCCGCCCAGGTCAAATTATCTATGACAAGGAGGGTCTCATGCTCTTTATGGCAGCATTTGCATTTCCTTCTCATTTCCATCGAAACATCTCCACGGACTCAGAGCCACCTCTGTCCTCTCAAGCCAAGGATATTTATCTTTCACACCATGGAATATTTGTGATGTAAGACAGACAGAAAAAGAAGGCTTTCCCTGCACTCCCCAATTTGTAAGACTCCTCTTTAAAGGAATATATGACAGCCTACCCTGAGGTTATTTATTTATATTTTCTTCCATGACCACTTTTCCAGTAATGAGTTTAAATATAAGCAACATATACCCATCTGGAAATAAAATTATGCACCAGCTTCATGACAAAAGATAATTACATTATAATCAAACTGTCATTTTGGAAGATAGCAGGAGATGAAGCGTGCTGTAAACTGGCATGGGAAGTGTATGGAGTGTTCCTTTGAATTCCTTGCACAGGGGCTGGGGGTATGGAGGTTCCCAGTGCAGAACATCAGAATTCACAACTGGGAAATTCGTAGGCATTAGCAAACATGCGGTTTCTAAGAGCAGTGGTGCTTGTGCCTGGCACCCGGGGCCTAAAGGCTTTGAACTTAGATTGGCTGCAATAAAAACTGCTTCCAGCATGCTTGGCTTCAGACTGTGGACCTTGATATTTTCATCTTTTTTTTAAAGCTTGTCTTTACCCTTAGGCTATTATTTTACATTTTAGTTTAGTAGGGCATGGCACTGGGATTTTCTGACTGAAATACGGACGGTGGAATAACATGGCAAAGGAAACTGATATTTTAGGGGAGAAAAAGACTGTCATTGAAGTTATTTTCTCCCTCTCTAGACTCAGTTTTCTCTTACAACAATAAGATGGTTCACTGACTTTTTCACGGCTGGGAGGATTTTTTTTCCCCTCTTTCATGAGCTCTGGATAGCTACTGAGATAAAAGGGACGTCTCTGTGTCCAATGGTCAACGTGGCTACCTCAGTAGGAGGAGAACAGTAACTGAGAAAAACATAGGGCAGAGACGTAGGGGGGCGGGGGAACGAAAGCGACAGTGGATGTGGTCCTCTGTCCCGGCTTCTGTAAGTAGGAGAACCCGCATCTGCCGGCTTTGCTGTCCGGGGGAGCAGGCCCTCACCGCTCCTTCCCTCCTGTGCACATGTGAACCTCACATGTGAAGATGCCAGGACCACAAGCCTCGCGTCCTGGACGTTCCTGTGATCTCTGCTTCAGGCGCACTGACCACAGTCATCCCACTCCACGGCATCCTGCCGCCTCTCAGGATCCTGGAATGTGGTGGTGTTTTGTTTGTTTGTGGATTTGGAACAGGCTTCTCGGCCCCCGGCCTCATTCTCAGTCCTTGGTGAATCGCAAACAAGCCAGAAGGTTCCCACCACTCAGTCGCTCAGTTGGTCCTCCTCGGCCCACCTGGGCGCCGTTATCGTGTGAAACCTGTGAGAGATGCGCACCAGGGACCCAGAGACATCTAGCCACTGTCAAATGTGTATTTCAAACAAGGCCACCAGGCAATGCACATGTTACAATACTCACACACACGTGCACACACACATATACACACACACATAAACACATGCACACACACATAAAAACAAAGTGTGTATATTTGTGTGTGTACATGTGCATATTTATGTGTCATGTGTATATGTGTGCATACAAGTGTATACTTGTATGTATGACTACATGTATATATTTATGCATGTGTGCATGTGTGTTTAATACACAGACATACAAACCTATTTGCATAAACATACACACATACGTATATACACATATACACAAATACATGCACAAATATATCCACACATGCACATACATATATACCCATATACACTAACCTACACATGCACACAAACACACACATACGCACACACATACACACAAGTATGTAGCTAGAGTTTTCCTGCCTGGCCCACAGTCAGGACAAATCTCTGCCACCCGCCAGTCCCACAGCTGCTCAGACCCAACCAAGTAAACACAGAGACTTATATTGCTTACAAACTGTATGGCTGTAGCAGGCTTCTTGCTAATTGTCCTTATATCTTAAATTAATCCATTTCTATAAATCTATACCTTGCCACATGGCTTGTGGCTTACCGGCATCTTCACATGCTCTTTGTCATGGTGGCGGCTGGCAGTGTCTCCTCAGCCTTCCACTTCCCAGAATTCTCTCCTCCTTGTCCCGCCTATACTTCTTCCTGCCTGACCACTGGCCAATCAGTGTTTTATTCATTGACCAATAAGCAACATGTTTGACATACAGACCATCCCACAGCACAAGTACTCATATGCACACACATACACACAAACACACATATGCATGCTCACATAAATACATACACATATACACATATACACTTGCATACATATACATGTACATAGAAACACACACATGCACATACATATACATAATACACATGCTTACAAATATGCATGCACACACATATATACAAACACACACATATATATGCTTGCACATACACACATACAAACATACTCAGACCACACATATACATATATACACACAAACAGACACATGCACATACACATACATAAACACAGACACACACACATACACAAAAGAACACACAGACATACACATACCACATATACGCACACACATGTATGCACACACATACACACAAGTGGGAGAGGAGAACCATGAATGGGAACCCTTGAGCTGCTAGCCAGGACTTCCAGCGGAAGCCAGGGTGAGATGATTAACCAGTTCCTGTCCAGACCGCCAGATGACAAGTGTCTGCAGGCCCTGCTGTCCTGCAGCGGAGACCCCAGGCAAGAACAGCCTTGACAAGGATGGGGGAACAGAATCCTCCCCCACCACACCCCATCCCCCACCCCTGAGCCTTGGGCCCAAGGCCGGGCTGGGAGCCGGTACCTGGGGCTCTGCTCTGTCTGACCAGATCCTCCCGCTGGGGCTCCTCAGACAGACACAGGATGAGATGAGATAACACACACACATGACCTAGAACACGGGGCACAGACAGGACGAGATGATAACACACACACATGACCTGGAACACAGGCACAGACACAGGATGGAATGATAACACACACGCACATGACCTGGAACACGGGGCACAGACACAGGATGGAATGATAACACACACACACATGACCTCGAACACCGGCACAGACACAGGACGAGATGATAACACACACATGACCTGGAACACGGGGCACAGACACAGGATGGGATGATAACACACACACACATGACCTGGAACACGGAGCACAGAGGATGAGATGAGATAACACACACATGACCTGGAATACAGGGCAAGCAAATATTCTAAGGAGCCAAGCTTGCAACAAAAGCTAGTGTTCTTCCCGTGTCAGCTCCAGACACTCAGCGACTTAGATAAGACACCTATCAAGATAATGGAGAAAATTTTATTTTTGGACCTCATTAAACTAAAAGTTCCTCTCTATCTTAAAAAATTGAACTTGCAGAGGATGATCCATTAGAATCACAATTAAATAGCAGTCGTCTAAATAATTAAACAATGGGATGTCTATGTATAGCAACTACGAGACAGTTTTTCCCTGTCTATTTTAAAGACTGGTGGGTACAAGCTATGCAAATGACTTTGCAGGGATTTTTTTATTCGCATAAACAGTCTGAAATTTAAATAACTCAAGCACTGCAGACACTGTGAGTCATAGTATTTTCATTTTTCCTTCTACCTTTGAGTTCTATGACAGCTCCTTTTCCAGAACCCAGGAACAATGAGGCCTGTGAAGAATCCCAGAGATTTGAAAATACCGTTCACAGAGCCTTTGTTGTCGCCTAGGAGGCTTGGAACCACGTGGGACACGCCCCCTCCGCCTGGGGGACACGCCCCCTCCGCTTCTGGGACACTCCCCCTCCCGTGGGACACGCCCCCTCTGCCCTGAGAGTCTGATGAGCTGCAGACATCTTTCCCTGTACTGTCTGTATCATGCGTAAAAACTCAGCTTTGTCAGACTAGCTGCTCACTGCTCTTACCCCATGATCCTAGGCGGGAAGTGTTTCTACTTAACTGGCTGAAAGTTCATAATCAGGATTTCTCCATACCGAGTTCCGATGGGGACTGTGGCCAGGACCAGAGGTCAGAATCCAAAGCAAATGCCTCTTCTCTGAGGACTCGGAGCAGCAGATGGACTGGGAACTGCTCCTTCTGACACTGTTTCTCTGTTTCGTTTTCTACTCATTGTTAGTGATAATGTGACCTATATCAGAAGAAGCGTGCGATGCCGCAAACACGGCCCAGGCTCTGCCTTTCCTGTCCTCTCTTCCGTTCCCTTGTGCCTTTCCCTCAAAAATTCTAGTTCCTCAGCACTTCCCATTTGGATGACATCGATTAATGTTCCTTCTGGAGATTCTTTTGTTGTCGTGAAACAACAGTTATCCACCTGGGTCACAGAAAGGAAGTATGATGGGAAAAAAAAAGATGGCAGTTTTAGAGTGTATCATGCATTTCATAACATCACTTTAACAAATACAATGAAGGAATAACTGTCTAGCAATTATTTGCTAACTTCAGTAGAGCTGCAAAAGTTGCTTGCTGAGTGTAACAGAATACCATTAGGCAACATTGCATTGACTTTGCGTGTGTGTGTGTGTGTGTGTGTGTGTGTGTGTGTGTGTGTGTGTGTGTGTGTTTCTCCAATCATATTTGGTTCTATCCTAGGTCTCTGGGCCATCCAGCCTCTGAGTCCTGGCACTCCAGGCAGTGTCAGGGATGGGCCACTCTCATGGTATGGGTCTGAGGCTGGACCAGTTATTGGTTGGCCCCACTGTGTGGCTGGCTGGCATCCCAGTGCCCCTTCCACTGGAAGTCCCTCCTGGTCACAGGAGATGGTTAGTTCAGGCCAAGCATCCACTGTTGTTAGGAGTCTTAGCTGGTGTCATCCTGGTAGACTCCTGGGAGTTTCCCTAGCGCCAGGTTTCTACCTGACCCTGAAATGTGGTCCCCTTTCTAGTCATCTCTTTCAGTACTCTCCTCCTCCATCCACCCCCAACCTGATCCCTCATGTCCCAATCTCCACCCGCCCCCAGTCCACCAAGGAGATCTCTTCTATTCCCCGCTCATAGGGACATCCATGCATTTCCCGTTGTGCCCTCCTTGTTACTTAGCCTCTCTGAGTCTGTGGATTGTAGCATAGTTATCCTTTACTTTACAGTTAATATCCACTTCTGCTATACTTATAGATTGGTGACCACCCCAATTGTCATCAGAGAGCCTTCATCCAGTAACTGATGGAAACAGATGCAGAGACCCACAGCCGAGCTCGGGGAATCCTACTGAAGAGAGGGAGAAAGGAGTATACTAGCCAGGGGTGGGGTGAAGGGTGGGGGTGGGGAGTCAAGGACACCACAAGGGAACCCACAGAAACAACTAGCCTGGGCTCACAGGAGCTCACAGAGTCTGAACTTACAGCCAGAGAGCCTGCATGGGACCGACCTAGGCCCTCTACATATGTGAGACAGTTGTGTAACTTGGTACTTATGGGACTCCTAGCAGTGGGAGAAGGGATTGTCCCTAACACTATGGCTGGATTTGGAAGCTTATTCTCATACTGGGTCGCCTTGCCCAGCCTTAATAATAGGGGGTATTAGTCCTATGGCAACTTGATACGCCATATTTTGCTGACACCCATGGGAAGCCTGCCCCTTTCTGAATAGGAACAGAGGAGGAGTGGATGGGGGCGGGGAGTGCAGAGAGGAGGGGGGGAGGGATCACGAGGAGAGGTGGAAACTGAGGGCAGGATGTAAAATAAATGAATAAATTTAATTAATTTTAAAAAAAGTTTCTTGATGATCCTTTGTTCTTTGCTTGCTGGCTCATTCCTGATTTCATTTAGCCCTGCAGCTCCTGGAGGCTCGTCCTGCTCTCCACACTAGTCTCTAAGTTAGTTATTCTAGTATTTGTGGGATTCAATGGCATCTGTATTGGTTTGTTAAGGTTGGCATAACAGACAGTACAAATGAGAACTGAAATTTACATTTTACAGAATGCAAGCTCACGTCCAAGATCAAGTTTCAGGCTGGTGTGGCCTCTTCCAAGGCCCCCTCTGTTACAGACTGCCTTCTTTATACCTCTTTACATGGTAATTAACTGCATAGTCTCTTTAAGTCCCAACCTCCTTTTCATTTGTGGTGTGTGTGTGTGTGTGTGTGTGTGTGTGTGTGTGTGTGTGTGTGTACAGGTCCATGTTCTTGTGTATACCACTACATGTGTATGTGTGGGATCCAGAAGCCAGTCTCAGGCATTGTTCCTCAGAGTCTGCCCACTTTGTTCTTTGGAATAGAGTCTCTTACTGAGACTTGGGGGTCACTGACTAGGCTTGACTGGCTGGCCAGTGAGCCCCAGGGATCCTCCTGTTTCTACTTCCCAGGCACTGGAATTACAAATTCAAGCTACCGTGCCCAGTTACTTTTTGAGGGCACTGATACATGATTTATTCTCATGATGGGTAAGAGAAAGTACTCTGGTAGTTAATATAGTCCTGGCTAAACAAAACAGAATAACCCAGCCCAGTTGGGTGGCAGTAGAGGAATTCTATGCAGCAAATCCAGTTATTTTAAATTATTGATCTGTATGTATACATATGCAATAGTTCAACTTTCAAATTTTACTTTTCTCTTTTAATTCTTTGACAGTTTTATACATGCGTAGAGTGAATTATAGCCATTTTCACCCACCTTTACCTTCTCTCATCCTTTTCCTCTTTGGCTGAATCCTTTCTTCATTCCAAGACTTCTCTTACTTCCTTGTGTTTTGTGCGTGACCCAGTGTTTAATTAGGCTTGCTTGCCTGAATACGAGCGGGTCATGTTTGCTGGGGAACTTACAGGTGGCTTCTCTTCTAAAGACAATGATGCTCCTTCCCCAGCAACCATTGGCTGCCAATAGTCCCTCAGCAAGTGGCTTCATAAGCCTCTCCCAACCATGATGAAATGTTGATGGACCCAGTCTTGTGCAGGTGATCGTGACTGCTGAGCTTATGAGCGAAATAGTCATGTCATATCCAGGAGACGACTTTATGTGGCTCAGATTTCCAGCCTCTAGCTTTTTCATTCTTCCTAGTCCCTCCTTTCTAATGTCTCCTGAGCCTTGGAGGGATGATGTTTCCTGAGTCTTGGAGGGGTGATAATGTCTCCTGAGCCTTGGAGGGATGATGTTTCCTGAGCCTTGGAGGGATGGTACAGAGGTCGTATTTAAGACTGAGGACTCCACTCTCACTTATTCATGGCACTCTGATCAGTTCAGAGTCTCTGCATTGTCTGCTGATCACTGCAACAAGATGAAGGTTTAAAGCAGCACTAACCTATAGGTATAAACATACATATTTACAAGGCAGTTTAACATCATGTGCATTTACCAAAACTGATATCAGTACCTTCTCCCTTACGGCCTTTGGTCTCCCCAGGCACAAGGTCTTGCCTAGGTTTACTGCATGCCTAGGGTTTTACATGAGGGTTGAGGGTCAAACACGGGTCCCCATGCTTGAGGGGCAGGCACTTTACCAACTGAGACATCTCCCCAGTTCCCCATCCTGCCAGTCTCCTTTTCTTATAGGACACCAATAGATTCGATTTGGGCCTACCCACATAGCCTCATCTTAAATTCATTATCTCATTTAATATCCTATTTCTGAAGACAATCCCATTCTAAGGTATGTGACTAAGGACTCTGAGGGATGTGATTTAGGTGTGTGTTGCATATCCCCAACACATGGATTTCAGGTGTGTAAGTTACCATTGTTTTGTTCATGGAACAATCCTCTATGGGTCTCCATCCCAACACCCCATTCTTCTCCCAATTCTACATTCTTTATTTTCCACTTACCTTTTATTTTACTCATCTCTGAACATGTTAATATTCTTGTTATTGTTGTGTTTTTAGCCCTCATACTAAAGACATGTGTGGTTCATCACAGTATTTATAACAACAGAGCATTCTGTTGCATCTGTACAGTTATTCCTTAAGTATTCTGTGCTTTCTTCCTAGTGTCTCTTCAGTTTAAAAACTCCCTTTAGCATTTCTGATACAGTATCAGGTGCTGACAAATTTCCTTAGGTCTTCTGTTAAAATGTCCTTATTTACTTAGTATTCCTACTGGAAAGCTCTGACAGGCATGTTGGCTTGGGTCGGTGGCTGTTTCGTTTTGCTGGTTTCCCCTTCATAGCTGTGAATACCTCACTCCATCTTCTTCTAGTTTACAGGGCATAGGATGAGAAGTCTGATATGAGAGCACTTTTGCATTTTATTGGTTTCTGCTCTTGTATTACTTTTAAACTCTCCTCTTGTCTTCAGCCCTCCATGGTTTGATTATTATACATTTTAGGGCAGACTCAGTTGTACCAAGTCCAGCTGCCTAGCTGTTGCTAGAGTTTTCCTGCCTGGCCCATGGTCAGGATAAATCTCTTTCACCTGCCAGTCCCACAGCCGCTCAGACCCAACCAAGTAAACACAGAGACTTATATTGTTTACAAACTGTATGGGCGTGGCAGGCTTCTTGCTAACTGTTCTTATATCTTAAATTAATCCATTTCTATAATTCTGTTCCTTGCCACATGGCTCGTGGCTTACCGGCATCTTTACAGGCTGCTTGTCCTGGCGGTGGCTGGCAGTGTCTGGCAGCATCTCCTTCTACCTTCCTGCTCTTTTTATTCTCTCTGTTAGTCCCGCCTATACTTCCTGCCTAGCCACTGGCCAATCAGTGTTTTATTAGCAACACATTTGCCATACAGAACATCCCACAGCACCTAGCAATGACTTGTGTGATGTTAGCCCTTCCTATACTGGGATGCTTGCATTTTTATGTAGGCTTAGGAAAAATTTCTGTTTTCTCCATCTCTTTGGCATCTTCCAGAACCTCATTATGTCACCTACTTGCTCTTTTAACACTGTCCCAAAATCCCCAGAAGCTGTCTTTATTTCCTTTTAATTTTTTCTCCTCTTGCTGTGTATTTTCAAATAGTCTTTGAGGTTGTGAATTCTTTCTTTTGCTTGATCTGTCCTGAAATGTATTCCTTCTATCACATTTTTCATTCTGTTTTGTGTATTTTTATTTTCCATCTTAAGGGTTTGGTTACATTAAAAAAAAATCAATTTCACATAAGTTGGTTTTTGTTCTCTGAGTTGTTTAGTTTCCTTAAAGCAGTTTACTTAATGCTCTGTCCAGGGGCAGGAGAGATGGCTCAGGGGTTAAGAGTGCTTGCTTCTTTTCCACTGCACCTGAGTTCTGTTCTCAGAACCACATTGACTCACAACCACCTCTGTCTCCAGCTTCAGGGCATCTAGTGCCCTCTTCTGATCTATATAGGCATCCATATACATGATATACCCACACAGACACACACACATAGACACACAGACACACAGACACAGACACACACACACAAACACACACACACACACACACACACACACACACACACACACAGTGTAAATTTAAATTAAGATACATATTTGAATTCTTGGTCCAATGACTCACATATGTAGATTGATACACGATTGGCTCCTGGTACCTTACTTTACCTGTTAGGTAAAGTCATATTTCCCTAAAAGTTCTTGATGCTTGTTACCCTGATAGGATTAATCTACTGAAAGATTAGTTTTTCATTCCATTCTTGGCAATCCCTTTGTTTGTGCCCATCTATCCAGAAATTCTAAGCATGCTTATTTTCTCAGAGCCAATGATTGCTGCTTCTGTTCTGCACTAGATGGACTCCAAGTCTAGGCTGTGTGCCTTCTGTGGTTCACGTGTTGTACTGATGTAGTCCTAAAGGGCTCCCAAGCCTGTGATTCTCCCACATACACTGCTTATTTATTGTTCTTGATGTTCTGGGGGTGCCTAAAAAGACTAGTCTCACAAACATACACCATGAGCCTTTGTCTTGAGTGAGGCCAGCCACTATCCTATGACCAAGCCCCATGGGAATCTGTCAGGTGCTGAACCTCACCACAGAGACCAGTCCCAGTCTCCTAAATACTGTGTGTACCTCACTGTTCTCTCATATGGACAATGACTCTTTCTTTCTTGTGTGCTTTATTTTCAGTCCAGTGAGAGGTCCTATGGCCACTAATGCTGCTGTGCTGGTTTTCATCTGAAATCTACAGTTCTGTGAGACTAGCACCACAGGGCAGAACAAAATCTCACATCGCTATGACCTATCTACCACTCAGGTATGTGTACACTTATGACTCAAGACTGCTGTAGTCAGCTACAGGTGCCTTGGGTTTCTGCCCAGCACTGGGGACAACCCAGAGATTCCATCTGCAGTCATGGTCTTTAACAAGGGGTTGTGGGGCTCTGCCTAGTTCTGGGTTTTAGCTTGTCAGGTCTGGTACTGGGCTCAGCATCTAAAGCTGCAACTTAATCCCTTCTCCCATCCCTAGTGAGAGTCACTCTTCTCTAGGATGAATTACTTGGGGTTGACAGAGTGCTGACATAGACAATGCTTTTCTTCCTTCCTTCTTCAACAAGTCATTTCTTCTTCTTATCATCACACCAGGTATCATGACCTTAGCTTACATGATGGAAGTTTCATGTATGAACAACTGTTCAGAATGATGTTTTATGGGAAGATAGTTACTGGAGGATTCCTTATGGTCATTATTTTCAATACCCATCTCATGGTTCGCAACATTTTGGAAACAGATTTTTCTCTTTTGTTCTAGATTGTCTATTTCAGTATGCTCTATCAGAGCAAACAGCGTTGGAGGATAGTGATGATCTGACCTAATGTACTATGCTTATTGTCTACTATAAAAGATAAATTTTTCTCTCAGAGTTTCTCAGGTATGATTCAAACTAATGTGGAGATCCACTCTTCACCCATGGGCAAAGTGTAGGGTAAAAGGAACTAAATGTGACATTCCTGCCATTTGCTGCACCTTAAGAAATAAAATCCTTTCTGATTTAATGCTGTTTAATGCTGTACTAATATCTTAGCGTCTCTGAAGTAGTAGGATAGGTAGTTAGCATACTGGCAGAGTAGAATCTCAGTCACTTCAATTTCCACATCCCCAAGGACTACAGAAGAATGTTCGTGCAACTTATTTGTTTTCCAGATACTATTTTTTTAAAGATGTATTTATTTATTATGTATAATGTTCAGCCTGCATATATGGCTTCAGGCCAGAAGAGGGCACCAGATTTCATTACAGATGGTTGTGAGCCACCATGTGGTTGACGGGTATTGAACTCGGGACCTTTGAAAGAGCAGCCAGTGCTCTTAACCACTGAGCCATCTCTCCAGCCCTCCAGATACTATTTTAATGTTATCTATTTAAAGAATTTTTCTGCTTTATTGTTTGTTATTACTGAAATTCAAATGTTTCATCAAATGTGTGGTCTGTAGGGTTCTTCTTTGATGGTATCTTTAGAGAACAAAGATTTTAATTTGGTACAGCCTGATTCACCTATTCTTTCTTGTATGGCTTGAACTTTTGTTACCAATCTAAGAAAATTTTGCCTAACCTAAGATCACAAAACTTTCTCCTAAACATGGCAGGTTGGGGCTTTACATTCAAGTCTACTATCCATTCTGAATTATTCATTGTCCTTGGTATAAGGGATACATTGGGTGCAGACTTGGTGGTATATGCCTGTAATCCTAACATTTATAATCCTGTGTCAGGAAGAGCACAAATTCAAGGCTAGCTTGCGCTACATAGTGACACTCTGACAAAGAGCAGCAGGAGGAGGAAAAGTAAACAAAAGGAGGGAGAGGAGAGAGAGGGAAGTAAAAAGCAAGACAATGAAAACAGGAGAAAAAGAGAGAGGTCAAAGTTTTCTTGTTTTATCTTTCTTTCATATGCTTCTCCAGTGGCTCCCAAACCATTTGTTGAAAATTTTATTTGTTTTCCATGGAATTGCCTTGGAAACTTGGTTGAAAAACAGTCAGAAATACATGTGTAGTGTGTAGTGCCTGCAAGCAGAAGGGGACCTTTGAAGGAGAGGAAAGGATATTAGGTTAAGAGGCTGGGAGAGGAGAGAGGGTCGTACAATACACCATTATAGAAGCCAGAGAACAGATATAAGTAATGTATTCTGGACATGCCTAAGAACTCACACCAGCTCTGATTGCCTGCATAAGACCTACAGAAGATCAGGTCAACCAACATTCTAATACAGATAGGGGAGGTGCTTATGAGGCCCCACCAAAAGCTGAGGAGCTACTGGCAGTTGATGACTGCCGGGGAAAGAAAGTCAGTTTTTAAAACAGTATGCTTATGATAGATTGCCCATGCTCCAGTGAATTTCTCTACAACTATGCCCTATGGGCAGCACTTATTAGACTCAGTAGGTTGAAAAAGATTAGTAGGGAGGAGGAGGAAGAGGAGATCCAGGAAGAATCGAGGGGCAACAGCAATAGAGATGGTCTAAATACATTGCATACATATATGGAATGGCCAATGAATAAAATAAAGAGCTGGGAAATATTTCTCCCTCTCTGGTATTCTCTAAGAGTTTCCGTACAATTAAATTATTTTAAGCCCATTGTGGAATTCATTAGTAAAATTCTCTGAACTAAAGTTTTCTTTGTAGTAAGGATGAAAGGAAAAAATACCTATTAATCCAAAAGCAACTTTAAGTTCACACAAAAATTGACAAGACACAGAGATTTCTTATATTTCTTTTGTCTCCACCTACACAGCACCTCCCTGTCACCAAAATCTCACATTTCTGACAATTTATTACCTAATTAATTAGAATACATTATCACTCCAAATCCAGTCTGTCTATTCTCTCTCTCTCTCTCTCTCTCTCTCTCTCTCTCTCTCTCTCTCTCTCTCTCTCCCCCATATATATAAAAATCTGTCTTTACATTAATAGAACTCATGCCCTTATAAAAGAAACCCTAAGAGCTACATTTCTTGTTGACCACTGGAGAGCACAGAGCAAGTGCCATCTATGAGCTAGAGTAATCTCCAGCCAAATTTCAAATCTGCAGCCGCCTTGCTTTACGCCTCCTAGCCACCAGGACTATGAAATAAGCTTCTGTTACTTTGGAGCTCCTTGGCCTGTGATAATTTATTGTAGCAATTCAAATAGACTAACACAGGAATGCACCCACAATCTTAGTGCTGTGTGGACTGTTCTAAGCATCCTTTATGCCCCACCTATCGGTCTCTCTCTTTCACACTCCTTATTTTATTGTCTTTGTAGTTACAGGTTTTTCAGTATGTTTTATATTTGGAATCATACAGCATCCTCAGGTTGGATGATCTTTCACTTGATATAGTGAACGTGGGTTCCTCCTTGTCCTTTCATGGCTAGTTGACTCATTTCCTTTTATCACTGAGCAGCATTTAATGGATTAGTTGTATCAGTTTTAAAACAATATGTTCACCTGAGCACACTGAGGCTGCTTCCATGGTTTGAAAAACAAAACAAAACAAAACTTGATAAAGCTGTTATAAACATGATGCCTGAGTATTAGCATGTACATAAATGTGTCGATGTCTTACTTTTAGGTTACATAAGAATATGTTGTTTTATAACAAATTGCAATCTGCCTTCCAATAGGGCTGTACCATGTGTGCACTTGTCACAAGTGATAGATGCCAGTGTTCCAGATTTGGGCCACTGTAAGAAAGTGTAGGGCTATCTCACAGCTTTACCTTCCACTTCGTGGCGACATATAAATGTGGCATCTCCTCGGTCGTCTCAGTCTCATATACCCATCTGCTGTGTACACATCTTCATAGATGAGTCTCCGGTGAGATGCATTTAATAGTTCTTTGTATTTTTGGATGGCGGTATTTTATCTCATACATCTTTTACAAACATATTCTCTAAATCCTTGACTTGTCTTCCCATTCTCTTGACATTTTTTTTTTTATATATAGCGAACTACTTTTAAAAAATCAAGTCCAGCTCTTTGATTATTTCTTTCATGGGACACAATTTCTAAAAGGTCATACTATCTACAAGGTCATTTAGGTTTTTCTCTATATTATCTTTTGAGGGTCTTATGATTTTTGCACTTTATATTTAAGTCTATGACCCATTTGGATTTTAGATTCTGAAGGGTATAGAAAACTAGAGGAAGTCAGCTCTCTCCTTTTATCCTGTGGGTCCTTGACATTGAGTTCAGGTCACGAGGCTTGGCAACAAGGACTTTACCACCTAAGCCACCTCATCAGTCCTAAGTGGCAAATTTCTTGGCACAAAGTTGCTCTGTATATTCTTTACTATTTTTAGTATCTATAGGCTCTGAAATGATGCCACCAATATGTTCTTGACATTTATAATTTTTCTCTTGGTCTTAATCATTCTGAGTCATGGTTGTTGATTTTTGTAATGTTTTCCTGTTATTTGTGTATAATCTAATTTTAATTTATTTTATTTTGATTATTGCTTCATTTGTTATTTCTTCCATTTCCTGTTACAGTAGCTGAAGCCATAGATTTTAAATCTTTCTTCTAAAAGACATACACAGTATTATAATTTCTTCCTCAATATTTTGTTGTGGAATAATCTTTTTGTACACTGTAAATACGTACCACTGAGATTAGTTTAATAAAAAGCTGAATGGCCAATCATTAGGCAGGATTTTGGGGGCAGAGAGAATGCTGGGAAAAAGAAGGGCAGAGTCTCAAGGAGGGGCTGAGGAAGCATGGCATGTAGGAGATAAGGTAGCAAGCCATGAGCCATGTGGCAGCACATAAATTAATAGAAGTGGGTCAAATTATAAGAACTAGTTAGAAACAAGCCTAAGCTATCAGCCACGCTTTCATAATTAATAATAAGTCTCCATGTCTTTATTTGTGAGTGGGCAGCCCAGAGAAAAATTTGACTACAATATTTAGTTTTATCCCCCAAATTTCTATTGTGTTTTTTAAATTTTTCATTTATTTAAAAGTATCATGGTCCTTTGATGTCTTATTTATCTCATTATTCACAAATATGTTCTTAGTTGTTGATTTCCACATGATCAGAAATGATACCTTGTTAAAGTTTTTGAGATCTCTTATGTAACTCAGAGTATACTCTACCTTGGTCTATGTTCCATGCACATTTGGAGAGAATGTTTTTGTATGCTTCTTTGGGAAGAGTATCTGTAGTGGGCAGTTAGACCCTGTTGTAGACGCACTGTTAAAAATCCATTGGATCTGCCGGGTGGTGGTGGCGCACGCCTTTAATCCCAGCACTCGGGAGGCAGAGGCAGGCAGATCTCTGTGAGTTCGAGGCCAGCCTGGGCTACCAAGTGAGCTCCAGGAAAGGCGCAAAGCTACACAGAGAAACCCTGTCTCGAAAAAATAAAAAAACAACAAAAAAAATCCATTGGATCCTTACTGTGTCCTAAAATTATTAAAATAAATGCTATTGGTTGTTTTAAGATATTTATTTGTCTATTTTTCCTTTGCAGTTTTATCAGTTTGAGCATCATATCTTCTGATGTCCTGTTAAGTTTAGAATAGTTACACGATATTACAGAATTTATCCTAGTGATATGCTTTACTCTGTTACATGTTGTGTTGACATTAATATAGCCAGTCCACTTAAATTTGCTTTTGATTGTTTTAGCTGGAATGTCGTTTGTATCTTTCCACTCAATTTCTATTTTTAAAGATTTATTTTTATTTACATATATGAGTGTGCATCTGTGTACATAAGTGCCATGTATGGTATCTGTGGAGCTCAGCAGGGGGTGTCAGAATGCCTGGAACTGGAATTACAGTCTGTTGTAAGCTACTAGATATGGGGGATGCAAATCCAGCTTTGGTACGCACTATTAACCATTGAGTCATAATCTCTCTAATCCTACAACTTTCTACTTTTAACTTATTTCTGTGTTCATCGTTAAGTTAGGTTTCTCATAGGCAATATATGCTTGGGTCTTTTTCTTTTGTAAAAATAAAAAATATATATTCAAATAATGTATAATGTCCTTACTGATATATTTTATCGAAAGTTATCAACTGACTATTTTCTCACTGTTTCTTTTTTTCTTCTATTTTGATTTTTACACTAAATAAGCGTATTTATAGTCATATTTTATTTCCTTTCCTGTCATATAAATTGCATATCTGTTATGTTTCTTTAATGTTTGCTTTATGGTCTGTACTGCATAGCTTTGTCATACTCTACCCGTGAGTGATGCTTTACCACTCTACATAACGTTTGGAACTCACAATAACAGACTGCCCTTGTTCTGTATATTACATAAATCCCACAGGAGATTATTTATCCTGACTTAAACAGAAATCATTTAAATTGTTAAACTATTAATAAAATTGCTTTTACATTTATCTATGGAGTTTCTTTTCTTTCATTTTGAATCAAGATTTCCTTCAAGCATCATTTCTAGGGGCCAGAAAGATTGTTAGAGCCAGAGGATCAGCACATCTGCTGTAGGAAAGAGTCTTTTCTATGTGGTAGGGAAGCTGAACCTATAAAATCTTAGCACTATGGTCCTCTAAACAAGCCCTGCACACTAACAACACCAGTCGACAGCTCACATTCCTTTATTTCTAAAGAATTTCCTTCAATATCTCCTTTGCCTCAGGTCACTTTTTGATGATTTTTTTTCTAGTTTTCATGTGTTTTAAAACTATTTGCCTCACCTATAATTTGAAAGATTGTCCCAGAATTAGAGATGGCGGCTGCTGCTGTTGTTGCCCTTCCGTGCTTAAGGTCCTTCCCTGCCTTCTGATTTGCTTTGTTTAGGAGGAGACATCTTCCTCATTCTTATCTCTCTCTCTCCCTGTGCACACATTATGCACTTAGTGACTGCTTTTACATTCATCTGTTTATGGCAAAACCTAAACAAACATCACACCAATAGACATGTTAACATGGAAGGGGGTGATATTATGGATATTATGAAGCCCAAACCCTAGATAAAGGACTACAAGCAATGAAGGAAGGCTGAGAGCATGAGAAAATAGTCTTCCTGGGGAAAAATACCTGCTCCAAATAGGTTATCCAATACCACGTGGTCAGCCATGAAATCACATACATATAAGTAGCATTATATGCAGAGAACAGATTTGTATATATATATATATATATATATATATATATATATATATATATATATATATATTTATATACACACACACACACACACACACACACACACACACAATTGAAGAAAAGAGGTCAGTGGCCATGAATAGAGCAGGGGGATTCATAAGTATCATTGCTCTAGAGGCGGTGGGACTTGGGAGAATGGAGCCAATACGAGGTACACTAAAGTCTCACGCAATAGTCAACATTCCTGAAAGCATCAGATAATTTATACTCTGAGGGTTAAGTCACATGAGTAAGGTTCTCATGAGTTCAAGCCATATACAATCACAAGGACAAACCACACATGGCAAAAACACATTTTTCCATAGAGGCGTATAAAGATAGTTTAATCGTTTAATTGAATAACAGCAGCCAGCCATAAGGAGTAATCTGAAGTCAACTCACGCCTACCAGCTGCATTGGAAGGAGCACCAAAACACTTTCCAAGAATAGTTCTGTGTTTTGAAGAAACTGAGGTCACAAGACTCTCATCTTGTTTTCTTGGAGCCTTCTCCCAAGCACTCAGAATTCTCGAAATTCACATAATTCCCTTTCCTGGACTGTGTTCTGACACATAAAGGGGTTGGAAGGAGAAACAGGAGAAAGGAGAAAAATGATGTAATTATATTTTAATTAAAAATTTTTAAATTCTGCTTATGGGCAGTTGCTTGTGGAACCACAGCCCGGCAGCTGGGTTAAGCCTGCCCATTTTTCTGTATTACTCAGGAACAAATAACTTTCTCTTTTTCATGGTTTGGTTTCTTGTTCCTCCTCTGGAATCTTGCTTGCTTTCTTGGACACTCTGGGCTTTCTCACTCTTCTGATGACGTTGTCCCCTGACCCTTTCCTCCCCACGGCAGCTTACAAGCGGTATATGGTCTGATTTTCTCTCTTCCTCTTCTCCATTGCCTTCCTTCCAACAGCTGCGGGATCTTGCAGTTTGCCTACCCTCAATTTTTTCTCTTAAACTCGAATAAGATTGTCCCCCAGTTTCAGAACAAAATATCACTTTATGATACTTTAAATAAGTTTTGATACCTTTCAGCCATCCCTCCAAGGGTTTCTTTCTGTTCCCAATCCACTTTTCCTGAGTGATTCAAACTACATGTATATCACACAGCGGGAAGTCACCTCACAGCTTACTGATGCTGTTTTCTGATTTCCCAAGCTTTTTTCTACTTTCCCCACCCCCCATTTGAGATCGTGTCTATCTCTACACACTCTTACTTTTATCATTTCAAATCTTTTATTTATTTTATCTAGTATAATTTTTTATTCCAAATATTGCACATGGCATCTTTATAATTTCAATGTTTCCTTTCTGACGTCCATGTTTTTACTTACTCTGTGATTGCCTCTAGCTCCAACAGCATATAGAATGCAGTCTTGGAAATTTTCTTTCTATTCTTACATGCTACTTTTATCATGTCTTTGTTAGTTTTGACTGCGTATTGCTTCCCGTAGCCTTGAGTAGTTTACTGCAATACTGGCATTGATTAGGAGAGGAGGAAATACCACATGCCTCTCTCGAGTTCTCTCTCTCTCAAGATCTCTCTCTCTCAAGATCTCTCTCTCTCTCTCTCTCTCTCTCTCTCTCTCTCTCTCTCTCTCTGTGTGTGTGTGTGTGTGTGTGTGTGTGTGTGTGTGTGTGTGTGTGTGTGTGTGAGTCTCTACTGTGTGGTACTTGGTTTTGTAATTCTTGATCCCTGGGTGTCCTGAAACCTCAGTTCTGTGATTTTTAACTCTTTGAAAGTGATATAATCCACCTAGGTTCCACTCCATGAACCGTGGCTCAAAAGCTTCCCCCAGCCAGTAAGGAAGTCATCAGAAAGCTGAAGCTATCCATTTCATGTCTTGGTGAACACCCCTTCACTTATTGATGTCCCATTTCTAGAAAAGCATTACATATTTTTTCATTTAGAGTTTTAGTATTTTGTACCAGAAAGCCAGTATGATCCATGAAATTAGTAGCCATTAATTGCAATACTCATCCTTTTCTAGTTAAGCTTATTTTAACAAATAGCAACAGTGACAGTATATGTATTTCATATTGAAAAAATACTGATGACAAGATGAAATGAAGACTCATTCTCTGAACTTCTCAGAATTTATCTTTCTGATGTAGCTTTGAGTAGATGGTGACCCACAAAACAGTACAAGGGCATAAGGGAAACCATCCTTCTAACACAGAGAAACGTATCTTATATATGATTCAGTGTTATATATCCTCCTGAAAAACCTATAATGCTTCTATGAAACACCATGTTTAAAATCTTACTCCTGATTTATAATGTCTTCTATGAGCTGAGTGTGGTGAATACTTAAAATAATTTCAAGTTGTCTTTGCAGTCATAGTTTAAGTCATTTACTTTACTTTTTTTATTTTTTGAGATTACGATATAATTACATTTCTTACTTCCCTTTCCTCCCTCCAAATCCACTCATACATCCCTCTCAACTCTCCTTCAAATTCATGGCCTTTTTAATTAGTTGTCACTGTGTGCATATATGTATATGTGATATAACTACATATAACCTGTTCAGCATGTATAATATTACTTGTATGTGTGTTTTCAGGGCTGACCATTTGACACTGAACAACCAGTTGGTGTGTTCTTCCCTGTGGAGGACCACCTCTTCTGCTCCCAGCTTTCCTCAATTGTCTATAGTTCTTTATGTAGGGTTGAAGACTTGTGGTGGTTTGAAAGAAAATGACCCCCAAAGGGAGTGGCTCTATTAGGAGGTGTGGCCTTGTTGGGGGAAGTGTGTCACTGTGGGGGTGGGCTTTGAGGTCTCTTCTTCTCAAGCTTCCCTCAGTGTGACAGTCAGTCGACTTCCTTTTTCCTGTAAGATGTAGCACTCTCAACTCCAGCACCATGTCTGCCTGCATGCTGCCATGACCCGCTTCATGATCATAATGGACTGAACCTCTGAGACTGTAAGTGAGCCACCCTCAATTAAATGTTTTTATATGAGTTGCCATGACCATGGTGTCTCATCACAGCAATAGTAAACCCTAAGACAGGTCTCTTGGCCTTTTTCATGTTCACTTTGGTGTGTCCAGTGGTGTCATCCTTGTTCAGCTCACAACTGGACAGTCAGTCACGTTGGTGAGATTTTTATGGGTGTAGCTTCTGACATTACTAAGAGACATAATCTCACAGCAAACTACCCTATCCTGCATCCATCTTTTTAATACGAATTTGACATTCTCATA
>CABHPR010152856.1:0-24283 GCA_902168415.1 Peromyscus melanophrys
AAAAAAAAATTTTCCTATAGAAAGCAAAGTTGCCCTGATTTTCTTCTGTGGGATGAGCTCCAGTAGACATTCCTGTCTAGAATTCTCTTTTTATTTTTTTCTCCAGACTTCATTTAACCAAGACAGTCTCCTGCTCTCATTCTGAGTGGGTTTGCGGGTTTGCCTTCTGTCCTGGTTTCAGTTGCACCCTTCCCCTCCCTTGCTCTGCTTCCCCTCTCCTTTTTCTCCATCACTTTCCATCCATCTCAGCTCACAATGAGCATTCTTCTCTCTAGACCCCTGCCTTAGGACCCCAGCCACCATCTCTGATGCTTTCTGTTTCCCTACTTAACTTTGCATTTGACCATTTGATCGGCTTATGTAGTAGCCTCTGCGATCTGTATAACTGGTAATCTTTCTCTACAGACTGCACGGTATTCCCTGGAAATCCCAGGAATTCCTAAAGCAACATACAGAGAGGGAGACATACACAAGTGGACTCCAAAGGATGTAAAACAGAAAACTGCTTAAATTATTTCATCATCAAGCTGATGATAGTTGGTCAAAGTAGATGTCAGTGATAATACTGAAGGTCAGGCTGCCAGGTTGCATAGCTTCTGGGAACATAAATGATTGAAATGAGTCGTGAGTAGTTTAAATAAATGATACTTAACAGCAGGTGTCCAGGTTGGTGAGAGCGTAAGGAGCAGCGGGGGATGGGTGAGCCTCTGAGTTTGCTTCTAAAGGTAGCAGCCAGGCTGTGAACATGGCTCAGTGGTAGAGCACTTGCCTAGCATTCTCAAAGCCTTTCAATCTACCCCCATCACCACAAAAATATTAAAATAAAAGTAACAGTTCCTGTTTCTCAGGGCCATGTAGTATTGTTCAGCACACATGGAAAGTCTATGCTGCCATGTCTCCAGCACCTCAAGAGAAACCTGAAGTCCCACCTTTTTATATGACATGTTCTGGTTTCTTGTCATATTGGCAGTCAATTAAAACTGTGTAGGTCAAAGATGCAAGCAAGAGTTATCTGGTGAGAACCAGACTATCGTCTCAACTGTCAAAAACTACAGGAGAGGGCACTGGAGCCATGGCTCGGGGTTAAAAGTGCTACTATTCTTCCAGAGGACCAGAGTTCAGTTCCCAGCACCCATGCCAGGCAGATCACAACTGCCTGTAACTCCAGCTCCAAGTGATATGTCAACAGGTACCCAAATAGGTACACACACATATACATAAAATTCCAATGTAAATCTGAGAGAAAATAACAGGAAATATATATTCAAGACTGGAAGAATGAGATTCTTACGATCTTAAGGAAGTCAAATGCAAACTTGAAAGACAAAGCTTGCTGGGCATGGCCCTCCTACCTTCACCCTTCTCTTTTCCTTCACTTACTTCATCATCTGCCTCCACCCCTGCCCTAGCTAGGACACAGCTCTAGACTACCTTCCCAGAGAGAACTCCTAGACACACTTCCCAATGTCAACCGCCCCTGTGATGGATGGATCCTTCTAGAAGGAGTTTCAGGACACTGAATGCCTATCTCAGGCAGGACAGAAATCTGCTATGCTTTACTGACGCTCACACAAGTTTGCCATTCATAGTCACTGTTCGGATCCATGAGCATAGGTCACATTTGAGAGAGAAACTGTTGGGGCTTCATGGGTGTGTCACTTGAAGTAATTCAAATCTCAAACCGCCTAATTGATAAAGAAATATTGACCTACATTAGTGCTTCATTTTCATGGCTTCCTGGTGAGTTAACTTCCTGTTTCTCTGAGCAACGGGTCCACCTTGTTATAAAAGTCAACAGTTCCAAGTTAAATATCTAAGTAAACATGGTAGGCTGGAGGGCTTGAGGCCAAAAGGGAAGCATTTCTCCTAGAGACTGTCTCCCTACTGTAAGAGCAGGGCTTGACAGTAGAGCACTAGCCCAAGGCCATCCAGCTTCCGAGGGGAGAGGGGAGGTCCTCAGTGGTTGGGATGGCAGGTACTACCACTCTGAGCCCCATGCTTAGACAGAATGACCTACTTGAACAACCTCCCACTATCTCCTTTGCGCTTCTTTTGCCTTTATTTCCCAGATTTCCTCAGACGATGTCTGTTCATTTCCTGAGCATTTTGCCATCATTACAGCAAGGGACTAGACAGAAGCCTGTAGCTGACGGAGCCATGCAGATGCTGAGAGTTCATGGCAGCGTCTATGCTGTGTTTAAATGGAATTGTCTGGTGACCCTAGGCAAGCATATAGTCCTGCAGTGGTTCTGTGTGCAGGTCTACATGTGTGAGAGTTGCAAGCCTTCCCTCAGTGCCCAGTATGGGCAAGGCATGCACTAGGGCAGAAAGAGCAGGATTCACATTTGAGCAGATCTGTGGGGCAGCCAGTCTTTCCAAACAGCATGTAAGCTAGCATCAGGATAGAATTTGGGAGCTTCTTTTAACCCCACCACATTATTTTCCTTCTTCATTCCTAGACCCATGGCTAACAGCACCCCTCAGTACCCCTCAGCTCACATGAGCTGACAGCAATCTGTCCCTCTCCCTTTCCACTTTGTACCCTTGGCTGCACACAAGGTCAATACTGAGTTGTCATTGGCTGAAGCCATTGGTTGTTGGTCCTTTCAGAAACCTGCGTATCTCAGGGGCCTCTCAGTATCTAGTGCAATGGGCACCGAACCCTTTGACACAACATTGAATCTACAATACCTGGAGCCTCCTTCACAGCTATTCTGGGCTGCAGTGTGGCCTATAGACCAAACCTTGGCCATGCTTGTCCGTTAGTTTTTCTGTCTATGTCTGATTCCATTTTGGTGGTGATGGTGCTTGGATTTTTGAGTGGGGAGGGGTGTAGATGTAACCAACTGCCTTATTAAATAAGAGACACAGAGCCAATGTAAAGATGAAAGCCAAAGAGGTCAGAGCTAAGAGCCTTACCCGCTTTTCCGCCAGCTAGCCTCTCCCGCCAAGAGACCTCTCCGAAAAGGACTACTCCCTGTGCGTTTGACTTTAAATAAGAGTTCTGTTCTGCCTTCTCATTGGTTGTAAACCCAACTACGTGACTGCCTCGTCACTACCTCTCTGTACAGACCTCCAAGTCTTCTATGGTTGGTATTGAGATTAAGGGCGTGTGTCTCCAATGCTGGCTGTATCCTTGAACACACAGAGATCTACCTAGTTTTGCCTGCCGAGTGCTGGGATTAAAGGTGTGCACCACCACCGCCCTGGCTTTTGCTATGGCTTGCTAATAGCTCTGACCCCTAGGCAACTTTATTTATTAACATACAAATAAAATCACATTTCAGTACAAATAGAATACCACTATAGAGGGGAGTCTTTTTATATAGCTCAGACTACTCTTAAATTCAAGATGTGCCTCCTGCCTCCTGCCCCCTGGTGCTGTGTCCCATTAACAAGAAGCTGTGGTTTCCTAACCTCCCATAAGACATCAAAAGTCACTCAATTTAATAAAAAAAAAAATGAAATGAATGAGCATTAACAGCTCTATCCACTGTGTTACGATTCATCAGATAATTAGATGGATTTTTTCATATTTAAATTGTTGATTCTAGAATCTTGGCAAACAGAATCATCTGCAAGTAGAGCTGTTAGGAGCCAAGGAAAAACCCCAGGATGGCTGGGAAAGCCCGTGCTTGCTCCTACAGGTTCTGTCAGAACAGTGCAGCTGCCCAAAAGACGACCCAAACCAGGACCTTGACCACAGTATCCCCAGAGAGTGTCTCTGCGGCCCTTTAATCTGCTCCCTGTTTATCTTCAGATAAAGCACACACAGTCCCTGCGTCACAAACCAAATTACAGATCTTTTCATTTGTTCAGTAAGTGAGGCGCCAACAGTGACCAGAACAAACAGCCGTACTTCCTGAGGAGCTCGTGTTCTGTACCCGTGGGCCCAGAGATGAAGCAGGGAGATACTGAGAAGTAAACACAATCTGACACCTTGGCCTGCTTTGCAGTTCCCCCAGACCTGGTGTGGAGGCTCAGCAGAGTCAGGATTCCAGACTTCCCCCTGCCCAAGCCTGGGACTCTGCTCCTGCTGTAGGCTCATGGTCAGTGCTGAGAAGGGGAGGAGGTCCCAAGGATGGCTTACCTCTGGCTCAGCAAGTCTTCCCCGTAAAGGGTCAAATAATATGTGCAGGCCACGAAGTGTCTATTGCAATGTTTAGTGCTGCACTGTGGCATGAGCACACCTGCTGACAATGTGTAATGAATGAAACTGTGTTTCAATAAGACTTTATTGATAAAAACAAGTAGCAGACCAGATTTACCCATAAGCCATGGTTTACTGACCACGTTAAAATGAATGCATTTTCATCTTGAAATTATGTTCCACATAATGGGTGGATTCTCTGCCACGTTGTCTGGCTCTACTTTGAAACAGAGGTAGAAGGTGAGACCCTTGTCACCTTTTGTCACATCTTCATGGGGAAATACCCTTGTATGCATGCAGATGGATGTCTAGATACAGTGTGTCTGTAAAATGAATTTCTGAAATTCATTGTGTCTATAAATCAGGCATGTTGTGAATCTGAGAGTGTATCAGATGACCCCTGAATAGAAGGGGCTATCCATGGCTACTAGGAAAGGCGATAAGATCCCATACTACATGGAGACTTCTCAACTCAGTGGTCTGGTTTAGGGTCCTGAGTAAATACTCAAAAGTGAGCTTATCTGACAGGTGGTTGCTAGAAACCAGCCCAAGCATAAACAAGAGTTGACCCATAGCCAGGGTAGCCTTTAGCAGGACATTAGAGAAATAACTAGGTTAGTAACACACGTGTTGATTTACCATTGATTCCATTCCTGTGAAAGTCTAGTGCTTTCGGTGAAATGATCATTTTGATCTTTTACATAAGTCAAGCATAGAACAGTACCTGCAAGCTGCATTCAGCTTCCATATGAGAAGGAAAGAAACAGATATCTTCAGGCTACAATTTTGTTTTTTGTTGTTTTTTTGGTGGTTGGTTGGTTGGTTGATTGGTTGTTTTCCCTATGCATGGTCTCTTGTGGCCCAGTTGTCCTCAAACTCACTATGTAGCTGAGGGCGACCTTGAATCCCTGATTCTCCTTCCTCTGCCTTCAAGTACTGGTATATAACCTAGACCAAAGTTTTGGTTAGGCTAGCTGACCCACAGGATCCACCTGTCTTTGCTCCTTTCTCGGTTCTGGGCTTATAGGCAAGCGTCACCGTACCTGGCCTTTGGATGAGTGGGGAGGATCCAAACTCAGGTCCTCATGCTTGAGGAATCAGCACTTTTCCCAATGAGCTGTCTCTCCAGCCCCAAGCTTGGATAAGTTCCTTAATCTCTGACCTCTTTTTTTTGTTTATGAATGAGGAAATGACAGTACCTACTGCAAAGGAATGCATGTAGATTAAATCATATTGCTATGTAAATTTAGACAAATACCTAGGACCAGTGAGGCTCGACTCATGTTAGCCAGGCCTCTATTTCTTTACCCTTATGGTAGTTGGTTGTGTGAAGGAGACATTACTTACTGTACTTAGGAAGTAGTAAATGCTGACCCTGCATTTTTTATGTGCAGCCGAGGTATAGTGACAAGAGCATTCTTAGAATCCCGATTAGAGCCTCAGAAATTTCTGTCAAGGTATCATTGTTGAAAACAGACCAGTCAGTTGGTATCCCATCATTCACAGCTTCTTGGAGCCTAAAGCCTAGCTCCGATGCTCCTGTCTTGGTCATGTTTGGAGCAAATGGGTTGTAAAGGTTACTGGCTCCCAGAGCTCTACAGGTTGATCCTTCTACCTTCTTTCTCATTGATCCTGGTACTCAGGAGGCTGCTGAGTGGCACTGGAATATGAGTGCTTCCCTGATTACAAACAGGGTCCCTTCTGAGGGACCTGTCTTCTAATGCTAATGCTACCATGGCCTGAATCCCTACCATGAGCATCTGGGCTCTGTCACAGAACATCAAGGCAACCCCCACCCCCTATGGTAAATCTAATTTCCCCCAGACTTAGACCATAATCATCTTTTGTAACTGACTTGACATCCAGTCCCTCCTTTCAGATGGTCAAAGAGGACCAGGAGTTCTTCCCTCCATTGGGTGGGTCAGCCCTGAGCAACCACACCTGCCCACTGTTTATAATTTCAGTATGGCACTGACCAAATGGTCATATAACCATAAGTTCCAGAAAAAAACAAAAAACAAAAAACACCCACATTTTTCTTTGCTTGAAAATCCTCTAGGACTGTGCTGTGCAATTTGACAGGAGCTCGTCATATGAAACCTTGGAGTATTTAAAATATGTACAGTCTTAAGCTATTCATGATAGCACATGCCTATCATCACAGCACATGGGAGACAGAGAAAGAGAATCAGAAGTTCAGGACCATCTCTTGCCACATAGAAGTTCAAAGCCAGCCTGGACTACGAGACCATCTTAAAATAAAACTAAACTATGTGTAGTCTGTTCTGAAGTAAGCGGTTAATATAAAATACACAAGATTTCAAAGACACAGTAATATGAAAAAAATGTAAAATATTTCAATAATCACTTCATGATCAACGTACACTGAAGTAGTATCCTGGATATATTAGATAAATATATTACATAGTCAAAGATTATAATTACCATAGATATTTCATATTACATCCACATATGAACGTTAATCATAATTTCAAAATTAATTTCAACTATTTCTTATATTGTTAATGAATTTTCTAGAAAATCTAAAATGTATCCATCTGTGGGTATGTTTCTATTGTACATGGCAGATCTAGAACATTCCTCTCAATTCATAAAAGTAACATGCTATGGGCCAGTAAGGGGGCTCAGCAGTGAAGGCACGCACTACCGATCTGACAACCTAAGTTCAGTCCCTGAGCCCCACATGGTGGACAGAGAGAACTGACTCCCACAGGTTGTTTTCTAACCTCCACACTTCGGCTGCGGCACACAGGTACAGGCATATTCGTGCCACAGCCCATGTGCAAAGGTCAGAGGGCAACCTTCAAGTGTGTCCTTACCTTTCTCCCTTGAGTGAGGCAGGGCCTCTTGGCAGCTGCACAAGCCTGGCTGGCTGGCGGGGAGTTCCTGGGAGTTCCATCTCCCCACAGCTGTGCACTGGAGTTGCTGACACCACACTGTGTCGCTGCCTCCCATTTGTACGTGTGTTCCGAGGATCTGAACCTGGGTCATCAGGCTTGCTCAGCAAGTGCTTTTGCCTACTGAGTCTCAGTCTCTCTCTCTCTCTCTCTCTCTCTCTCTCTCTCTCTCTCTCTCTCTCTCTCTCTCTCACACACACACACACACACACACACACACACACACACACACACACACACACGGCCCCTGAAGGAAAACAGTCGTACTTCACTGGTGTCACCCCTCTCCCAAGACAGTGCAGGATCGATCCGAGGGAGGCACCACTGGGAAAGCATGTCACATGTGAGCACCCATCTTCCACACTGGATGCTGTCCAAGAAGGCTACTTCTTCCTCCCTACAGCTGGATTGCTGAGATCAGCAGGGCAGAGAAGGTGAGGGCAGGGAACAGAGCCCTACTAACTGTCCTGTGGCATGTGCTGGTGCTCACCTGCCAGCCCCCACCTGGCTCCCATGTACCCCAGATACATGCAGAAAAACATGCTGTGTGTTACTGTAGTTTTTTATGTTTGTGGCTGTTCAGAACCACACAAGAGTATAAACCAAAAGAAGTCCAAATACGTTTGAAGGTTGTGAGGGGCTTGTCTATACGAGGGTGAAGGAGCCTCCTGAGGCTTGTCATGAAGGTGCAGAAGCTTCAAGTCACTCTGGAAACACTGCCAGTTGTCTGTTTTCCTTTAACCTGGGGAAACAATGTAAGATTCTCTCTTACTAATGAGCAAATTAAGAATCCAATCACTGCCATAGTCTAGGTACTTAAATCAATGAAGATGAGATTCTGTGGCTCGGTTGTACAAGAGAAAGCAGATGTTTTTCTCTTTTATTTACTATTGTCAAAATTGGATTTTCTGAAAGCCTCCATTGTCTTTGAAGACTTTATCTAATTTGCAATGTTCTTTTCCAGATGGGGGAAAAAAGACAGCCCATTGGAAACACTCAGATAAATCGTTGCTATTTGTTGATTTGATCAGCCTTGCTATGGTTACTATAGAAACCTGAGTTCTTTCCGATGCCCTTTAGCCACAAAACAGAAATTTGATGTGCCCCCAGTATGGATTCTACTTCTTTGGTCCCTAAATAGCTACTTAATTACTTTCTGAACTGGATGATAAGGGAGTAAAAAAAAAATCTATTAAAAGGGCATCAGTTAAGATAATGTTTGTACTTCAGCTTGGTTTTAGAAGAAAAATCTTAAGCCGAAGTAGGATATGAGATGAAAATGATTTTCACACATTCGTTAGATCATTTGTCAATAGCCCTTAGCACTGAGCAAACCCAGGGAGTCTGTGGTGGTCACAGCCAGGCTTGTGATCAGCGCTGAAGAGAAGGCAAAGGCCACAGCGCTGTCCTCATACTGGCCGTGTGTTCTCGGTGTAATTTAATTTAGAGACACAATGCGTAGTTTTGTTGAGAAACACAAAGAAATGAAGAAGATTGCCCATTCCAGCCTTTTGTACCATCCTACCAAATCCCTAAAATAGTGTGAGTAGACTTGTGTTACAGGCATGACTTTGCGGGTGGGTGCTGCTGGGTGGGTGTTGCCGGGTGAATGTCACCGGATGAAGAAACCGGCAAGCATCCTGCTAGAAGCAGCTCTCCTGTGTACCCAGACTCTGGTACCCATAGGAGGTCAGGGTGTGAATGAGGACCAGGGATCTATCCCTCCATTTACAGGAGCTGGAAGAAGGGAAGGGAGGGACAGTGTCCCTTGGCACAAATGTCAACATAGTGAAAAAATATTGACAGTTCTTTATGGCTCTATTTCGGGTACCTGAACAGAATTAAGGCGACAAAAACCCCATGATAGAGGAGCTTAAGTGGTTCTGGGAAGATAGGCTAGTTGGTAAAGTGCTTACCAACAAGAGGACCTGAGTTCAAATCCCCAGCACCCCTATAAAAAGCCTAGCATGGGGCAGGGTGAGAGTGATAAAGCACGCGATTCCCTGGGGCTTGCTGGCCGGTCTAGCCAAATCAGTAACTCCAGGGTCAGTGGGAGACCCTGTCCCCAAAAATAAGGTGGAGAGCAACTGAGGAACACACCTGACACCAGCCTTTGGTCTCCACATAGACACACATGCGTCTGCACATGTGCACATATGAACACAAACACACCTACACCACACACACAAGTGCACAATCCTAGCCAGACACAGTGACATATACCTGAAGTGTAAGGCTGTATGGATGAGGTAAGGATTTCAAGGCTAGTCTGGTAGACGTGGTGGTAGAGACTTAAGGGTTCACCCTGCTTTTTACTGAGTCAATCTGCATTTTAATAAGATTCCCAAGTACGCATTACATCTTCAGAAGTGCTGATTGAGAAGACAAAATCATTGACTAATGAGTGAGCAGATTCATCGTCTACGGAGGCAGTGAAGTGAGGGGGAGTTAATGGATCAAATAGGGACCCGTACCAAACCTCCTGCCTTTCTGTGACCCGTGAATTAAGAATAATTGTGTTTTGAAATGTCTTTTTACCCCCAAATCAAAGAACTATAATGTTGTGAGACATGAAAATTAGGTGAAAATTAAATTTCCATGGCCCTAAATAGAGTTTTCTTAACACGGGCCATATTCATTACCATAAGCATTTTGACTGAGGCTGCTTTGGTGCTTTGAGGCGAGGTGGAGTCACTACTAGAAGGAGTGGGAGGCCCAAAAAGCCTGAAGTCCATGCCCTCTGGTCCTCTGCTGAGTTCCAGGATTACAGCCTTAGCAGGATGTGGAGTGTCAGGCCTGGGAAGGGTATTGAAAATCATCTTTGTTGATGGGAAAGGGACAGCCCAGAAGGGACACACTTGCAAAGTCAGTGGTATAAGCACTCCATTATCCTGTCTGAAATGATTCTCCTTATTTCCTGCCTCTTCCTCTGCTCTCGCCTGCAGCACCCACTTTTCTGAGCATGTGCATGTATACACACACACACACACACACACACACACACACACTGTGCTTAGCCATGCATCTTGGTACTGGCTTATTTTCCCTTCTCCTCCACTTTCTAAGTCCCAAGCACATTAAATCTTTGTAAACTTTGACATAATTCTCAAGCTTCTTAAAATTGATTCCATTGTGCAAACTAAAGGTGGTTTCTTTTCTAGACACACCTATCTCTGGGGGTGGCTAGAAGCCTTCAGCAGAAAGCCATTCTGGGGTCTGAAAGCACCCTACCCTTACATGTCCAAAGCCCTGTAGCAGTTGGGTAAAACCCACATTGGTCATGAATCTGATTGCTATCAGAGAGAGACCAACTTCTTTCCCACACTTTTTGTGATTCCAGAAATCAGGAACTCTGACATTTCTAGCTGGTTGCATGCATCTGACCTATCTATGTCAGGCACTAGGAGGAGCAGTGTAGAGCAGTGGGAGATGTTCACTCTCTAGAGACTCAGATGATGCAGACTGTTCTTCTCCCATGTCCCCCTTGGTGAGCAAGGCTCTGTTCAGGCTACAAATCCTCTTTGTCCAGTCGCCAGTGACTCCAGCTCCCAACACTGATCAAGCCTCACAGCTGGAAAATGTTGCCGCTCTGGTGATATGGCATGCTATCACAATAGAACCAGAGGAGCCTCAAGAATCCAGACTGGGAATGCTGAAGACATTGGCTCGGAGGTTAAGAGTGTCTGTGGTTCTCTCAGAAAGCCTGAGTTCAGTTCCAGCACCCATGTCAGGTGACTTACAACTGCCTGGAACTCCAGCTCCTAGGAATACACCACCTCTGGATTCTGTGAGCACCGGCATATGTATACACAGAAATATACACATATACACATAATTAAGAATGATAAAAATAGATCTTTAAATCAGGTGTGGTGGTGAATACCTTCAATCCCAGCACTAGGGAGGAAGAAGCAGGCAGCTCTCTGTGAGTTCAAAGTTAGCCTGTTCTACATAATGAATTACAATCTAGTCAGGAGAACATAGTGAGACTTCATCTCAAAAAAAAATTTTTTTAAGAATTCAAAATGGCAGTTCCTAAAATGAGGTTCAGGAACCTGTGTCTGGGGTGCTCGTGGGTATTTGGAGACTTTAGCTTATTTTCATGGATAGACTCTCCTTATTCTTTGAGACCCTTGCTGTGATATATAAGTGATGGTGACACTTCCCAAACTACATAGGCCGAGAGTGCCGGGGCTCAGGAACCTGGTGTGTTCCGTGGCTCCGGGTCTTTGGCCCTTAACACAGAGTCAGCAGCACAGCTTCCCAGCGTTCACCATCCTGGCTCCTGCCTGGATGTCCACTGATTCAGAATATGTTCCCTAGATCCCTTGGAGGTGTGAAAGGGCGGAGTGCTGGGGATTCGGGGCTCAGTCACTTCATGTGGTTTCCTTTGATCTTTTTCAGAAGGAGATTTTGGGTTAGTTTAGCATCGCCAAATATTGCCAAGCCTTGGGCTTATTTGTAAACCCGTCTGAGTCCAAGAGTAATTTCCCAGTGGCTGTGGAAGACTCTGGGGTACAGGGCACTTGTATTGAGGTGTCTCCCCTGGAAGTCTTCCTGGGGTGACCTATCACAGATAGAAGTTGGAGGCAGGGATTTCCTAAATCTCGTCAGTGTGTCTGGTCTCATCCGTAGAGGTACTAAAGCAAAAGGTGGCTGAGGACCCAGTCAAAATGCTTCCGACTTCAAGGTTCCGGTGGACGGTTTGTTACCGTGTGGTTCCCTTAACCGTGTTGTAGATTAAGCTCTCTGGCCAGAAAACAAAGCTTTGGCAGTTAGAATAAAATACTCTATTTTGGGGAACAGTTATAGTTTTGTGAGTACTGACCTAAAGGCTCATAATTACTAGATAGATGTAAGAGAAGAAAATGTGTTTACACTTGGTAAAATGTTTGACCAGCTTCCCATTTTAGCAGACAAAGCCTTACCACTCTAATGTCTCATCCATTTGTCCAGCAGTTCTCAACCTGTGGGTTGCGACCCCTTTGGGATCGGATGATCCTTTCAGAGGGGTCACCTAAGACTGTCAGGAAACACAGATATTTATGATTGTTAACAATAGCAAAATTACAGTTATGAAGTAGCAATGAAAATAATTTTATGGCTGGGGTCTCCA
Source organism: Peromyscus melanophrys (assembly GCA_902168415.1). Classification (NCBI taxonomy): domain Eukaryota; kingdom Metazoa; phylum Chordata; class Mammalia; order Rodentia; family Cricetidae; genus Peromyscus; species Peromyscus melanophrys. The sequence continues at coordinate 12,185 of CABHPR010152856.1, forward strand.
CGGCATTGTTTAAAGGGTCGTAGCATTAGGAAGGTTGAGGACCACTGTATTTGCCCCTCAGCACCTCTATTTAGGCTCAGGGATGCTATGACCCCTGTGGGCTGTGGGATCTGGGTTGTGAAAACCAGCCTCTCTGGCATTCTCTCTGAAGCTGCCTCCCACCAGACGGACCTCTGACTGCTCCTGTCACCCCTATGATTTCTCTGTTAAGAGTTCATTGTCACTGAGGTTAATAATTGGGACGGTGAAGCTTTCTAGTCACACGGGTGTTCTAGACAGCAGTGGGGAGCTGGGGGACACAGAGCCTGGTGATGTCACCTTCAGTTAACCGGGATGGGTTAACCCATGTCTCCCAGCTTGCTTTCCTGGGAAAATCCCAGGCATCTTGAGTTACTGAAGAGCCCCCAAGCCCTCAAGAAAGCAGATTTTATTAAGAACATGTCCCTTGGTTGGTGCATGAGGCACCTGGGTTTGATCCACAGCATGATAGAACATAAACTAGGCATGGAGGCACACACCTGTAATCTTAGCACTCAGGAGGTAGAGGCACAGACTTCACAGTCACCAGGGCTACATAGGAAGTTCAAGGCCAAGCTGAGCTACATGAGCCTTTGAGAGTCACATGGTGTGTGTGTGGGGGGGCACTAACTTGAACTGGGAAAGGAGAAAAGACTAATATGGGTTTGGTCTTGAGTATGTGTGTAAAATTATTGGGAAGCTAGCTGTGTGCTCTTGGACATGTGTACTAACAGGAATGCCCATTACCCGTCACATGGATGGTAAAACATCTACAGGTGCAGTGGAACTGTTTGGCATAAGACCGTGTCAATGCCCAGGAATGCCCTGAGGAGGGAGAGAGAATGGGCCTGGCCACATGCAGCTTGCTTTCAGGCTTTTCACTGTTCTAAGAATGAGGTGGTTCTGTACCCTCTAGGGACTAGACCCAAGTGGGTCCACCTTCCCGCCGGTCCCGACCCCACCCCTGTGTCATCAGGTGACTGCTGCCTTCTGTGCCTTGTGCATTCTAAGGGAAGGCTGCATCAGGCAGGCTCCAGTGTTTGTCTCGTGGTACTGTGTCCAGAGAGTGGGGTGATGACTGTTCTGAGCAGTGCTTTCAAGAACTGCTCCCTCTGCCCTCCACTGCCTCTTTTAACAGCTGTTTCATGACTCTGCATTTCTTTGGAGAAGCAGCTTGGGAAGTTGGCTCCCCCTGAATACACTGAGCTACTGGGCAAGGTCTTCCCTCGGAGTAACCCCTTCTGTTTTCTCAAGAGTAAATAGCTGCCTCTGCCTGCTCCAGGATGTGAAGGCGGTTCCTGTTTACAAACACTTGCAGGTGGATGAAATCCACTGGTTCTTGGGTCCTGGAACCCTAAATGCTATATCTAAACCATTTCCCTGTGTGATGTGACATGCTTAAGCAATGTGCCCTTGTCCTTGTTTCGATGTTGGAAATGATCCTTCTGGGGAGAAGATGCACATTCTAAGGCTTTATTTCCTAATATAGAAGAGCCAGACACAGGTATCGAATACAGACATAGCTGAGGAGGGAAACAGAGGGCTGGGGCTGGAGAGGTGGCTCCGCAGTTACCATCCTGTACAGCTCTGAAGACTTGGGTTCAGTTCCCAGCTCACTAAGCACCTCTAACTCCAGTTCCATGGGATCCAGCACCCTCTTGTGGCCTCCACCGGCACCTGTATGCCCACTGTGCACATAAATACATGCAGGCACACATACACAGTTTTAAAAATAGAGGGATGGGGAAAAAAGAGCTAGGGCAAAGCCATCACCTCTCTAGATCCCCCTTCCAGCAGGTAAACTGATTGCTCTTCCCAACGCTGGTGGACAACTGCGTACTCTTTGAAAGGGCCACTCCTCTCTACTGGTTGGCCACTCGCTCTCACCTACCGTGCTTGGTATTCCAGGAAGCAGCATGGTACAGTGGCAGGAAGTGCCACGTTCCTGAGCTCAAGCCCAGCTCTCCCACTGCCTGGCTGGTGGCCTTGGCACCTTGTCCCTTGGCTCACCTGGCTCGCCTCTGTCCCTCCACGTTAAATATGGAAGAGATAAAAAGCCCCAAGCTGGCAAGGCTTGCTTGGATGGTTAAAGTAAATATAAAAGGTGCTTAGAATTCCTCACTGTCATTCCTGGGGTTCTCCCTGCACCCCGACCCCAGGAGGTAGAAATCAAGAGGCTGCCTGTGATGTTACTTTCCTCAGTAGCCATCTCCAAGTAAACTCAAAAGTTCTGTTCTTCCGCATGGGTCTGAAGCCCCCATTTGTACATTGGGTACCATGTTAGTTTTTCTTATTGCTATGATAAAATGCCTGACAAGGGAGTTAAGGGAAGAGAGGTTTTATTGAGGGACTAGAGTCCATTGTAGTGGGGTAGCATGGTGGCATCAGGGGAGGAACCATGGAAACAGAGGTTGGACAGGAAGTGGGGCTTTGCCCATCCCCACTAACCCATGTCCTCCAGAAAGGCTCTCCCTGCTAGGTGTTCCAAAACATTCCCAAACAGGGCCACCAGTGGGACCAAGTGTTCAAACACATGAGCCTGCAGGGGACATTTCACACCCAAACCACAGCAAACACAGGCAGCGCGTGGACCTTGGTTCGCTCCGCTTCTCCCACCTGGAACAGAGAAGTCTGGTGACTCAGTTCACTGTGAGCCACAGCGCTTCCTCCTGGGAAGTTTTGTGTTTGCTCTTATCTTGTGTATTTCTTGTGCCTTTTATGATGAGCCCTAGGAGAAGAACCCCAGCTTGTTCTGCCTGAGATAGGAAACGTTGCCTGTGCCAGGATAATGCACCCTGACCCTGAAGCAAAACTGGAGGGGAGTCACTCCCTCACACCTCAGAGGGGCTTTGCCCTGGCTGGGCCACAAACTAATCTTCACTTTGTGGACCTTTATGAAAATAGATTTGTCAGCACCCACCCATGACTGGCCCCCAGAGGCTGTGCGTGTCTCAGCTGACACGCTACACAGAAATAAGCAGGACCTTTGGTCTCAGCAAGGACCCTAGGTGAGTGGCCACATTTGCAGAGAGCTGGTGGCTTGGGGTGAGGGAGGGTGCAGCGGGGAGTACCACCATGGTCTCATTTTTTATCAGGGGCCCCACACTGTACCACACACTGAACCCCACACTGCTCCAGTCCCCAGCAGCCTGTGAATACCCATGTAAGAAACGTAACATTGATAAAGATTCCTTTGGCTCTGTCTGGCCGACTAGTGCAAAGTTCCCACCCACTTTCAAGGGTTACATCCAAAGCACTCCAGGACATCTAGTATGTGGTAAGCCTCATGCCTGCACCTCTTTCCTCTCCCGTGGGAGGCTCTCTACCCCTCTCTGCTGCAACCTGCAACAAAATCTGCACCTCAACTTTCCACAGCCTTCTAGGACCCCAGGCCCAGAGCGCCATGGAGAAAAGTGACCCCCAGCAGTCTCTTACACCAGCCTGGTGTCCACACACACACACACACACACACACACCCAGAGAAAAAATATAGATTTACACCTCTGTCTTACATTGAAGATCCTCCTCCAGGAACCCCGCCCCCCATTCCTCTGAAGACCAACTCTGGCAGGAGAACCCTGGGGACCACTTGGCCCTCTCTGAGTCTACCTCTTTGGGAGTCTCCCTGCTGAGGCTTCATCTCTTCCCCTCTACCCATCCTGAATCTCTTCTGATACTGCCTGCCACCTGGAGTGGCTGTGGCTGGGCACTGCTATCGAAGTAGCTCCCAGGGCTGAGCCAGCAGAAATGGAAGATCCCATTCATCTACGATGAGGTAGAATTTCAGTCCATTTTACAGAAGACAAAACTGAGGCCCCAGAGAAATTAAGGATGCCGTAAGTGTCATTGAAGTCTGTGACAACTCTTGAAGTCCCCTGTGAGCTGATGGCCATGGAACCCAGAGAAGAACGTGGAGCAGGATAGCTGTACCCGGTCCTGGAAGCAGGTGTTCCATGGAGCTATGATTAGACGCCTGGGTTTTATAAAACCATATGGTTTTAAAATGTTCCATGAACATGGGCTAAAACAGAACATTATGAAAGTTGTGTGCTGAATTTAATGGCAGTTGGCTCAGCTTCCAAAACGCTTGCTCCTGTCAATTAGAGACATTTTAGAAAAAGTTTATGTTCAAGTATTTGAACAAGTGGATCCAGCATTTCAGAGACAGACTCATAAAAAGAGAAACAAAGACCCCTATGTAAAAGCACAGGTTTTGAGCCCCTTTGAGGTGGGGTATAGTATGGTACTCTGTTCATCTTTCCCACAAGCTATACAACCATGAAGGAAAGCAAGCTTTGGGGTCACCCTAGCTTGTACAGATTAGGTATTTACTTCAGGAGCTGGCTTCTTATGCTTATTCAGATTCCAGCTGAACATCCCCAGCTGTGGCTTTTTCATTTGAATTCTGCCCTCCTGTGACAACAACCATCATTTCTCATCATTTTGCAGGTCATTGTCTGCTTCTTTCTCTAAAGTAGATGCTGTGGCTCTCAGCCCACTCCAGGGTCCCTGGCAACTCCACCGTCTCCCTCTCTCTTCCAATCCATTCTTGGTTCTGTGACTTGCAGAGTCTGAGTGCAGCAGAGGTTTTAGAATATTCAGAAGACACAAAATGATCTACATTTGTTTGGGGTTTGCAGTTTTCTATAAGTTAAAGTACCTGGTGATTCTAAAACTCCCTCTGGCATTTTACCATCGGTGGCATTGGCAAGCTCTTGACTCTCTCTCATCTTAGTGCTTCGGGGCATTTCTGCAAAGGTTCATCTGGGAAGATGGACCAGGTGCTTTCTTTGAGCCACTTTGCAGTATTCAGTGGGACTCCACTGCCACAGGCTACCCCTTGAACCTTAGGCCAATTTCTGCAAAAGATCCTTGTTAGGGTACAGCTGCTCCAGGAGCTAAACCACAAGAGGGCAGTAAAGACTCGCAAAAGCAAGACTCCCTGCGTCTTAATGAACACAGCCCACAACAGAAGCAGAGGGTCGCCTGGGGCCTCTACTTGTTGATGAACAGGAATGGCAATAAAATAAATGGTCATTTCACGCTCCCAATTGCTCCAAATTTTAGGCAACAATCACAGTGCTAAAAGAGAAACAGTCAAGGGCCTTGTAGGTCTTGTTGGCTCCTTCCATCTATTGCTTGCCCAGAGAATCCCCTGCCTTTAAACGTGGCTGACAGTCTGGAAAACCATTTACTTTGACAGCATGTGTGAATCCAGAGACTCCCGACCCTGCAAATCCTGAGTGGTGGCAATCCCTGACAGGAAAAGAAATGGGTTAGTGTGAAAAGAGTCTAATAACATTGTAGATCACAGCCATTCCGCCCGCACTAGACTTCCCCTAAAGTGGACATCGGACAAATCGTGGTGTCAGCCCCAGTGGGGGAAAGGCTGTTTTCATGGGTGGAAACACTCAGAAAAGGTAAAATTTGGAGGATCTTCAAACAGGATCCTTTGGGGATCCCAGGATCCTCCCACAGCAACTGGAGAGAACTAAGGACAGTAGCCTTCAGGGGACCACTTACCAGGTAAGGCAAGTTGGGCTGCTTCTAGTTTAGCCAGCCTCCCCTGAGGAATTGGAGTCTGCGGTTAGGTTAACCGTTGGTGGGGGGGAGGGGTGCATGAAACTACACCCTCCCTGAAGAGCTATTGGCAGTTAATAGTAACCGATGGGTGGGGGGTATTTACTCTCAAGGTGCCCATGGAACTGGAACTCTAAGGAACCTCAGTTGGGTCTCCCAAAAAAAAAAAAAAAAAAAAAAAAAAAAAGGAAGGAAGAGGAGGGCAAAGAGAGAGGGAGGAAGATTTGAAGTGGAAGGGAAGACTAGCCAGGAAGAGGAGGGAATCAGTGGGAATGGGAAGGAAGTGGGAGATGGTAATGGGGAGAGGGACCAAAATACTCGGTCTACATGTGTGAAACAGAGATTAGCCACTTACCACTTAACAGGCATGCCATCCATCACTGGATGGATCAAAAAGCATAAGGGAAAAAATAGATAACCATAAAGAAAATAACATACTAGAGACTCATAAGGCTTGGTAGAAAAATAACCAAACACTGTTGTCCACACCAGGCAAAGCTCTAATAGATCCTGGGTCCCACATTTCCCTCACCCACCCACCCTTGGAGTATGACTCAATTGCCACAACATCGAGGCTTGCTGACTTCCTGACTTCATTTTAACAGTGGCAGCCACCTGAGTGAATGGGCCCATAAAAACAGTTCTCATTATGGAAATGGCTTACTGTGTATCCCCTGGCCTTTGCTGAATAAGTACCTACTATTTTGGCAACACAGCCTTATTTGCCTGCCTGCACCACTTAGAGCATCAAATATCACAGAAGAGACTGAATGGTAATGTGATTCAGATGCACTGGGAACTTTTCATCATTGCTATCCTGATAAGTTAGCAAGGAGACATAGGCATTTTATCTAAGTACAACTGAAGGGCTGGGGGTGAAGCTCTTATTGGTAGAATGTTAGTCTTGAGGTCCTGGGTTCAATCCCCAGCACTGAAAACTCAAATCTATAAAACTGTGAAAGGTCAGCAGCAGGTGAAGATAAGTGATTTGAGAATCTATAGGACATGAGACAAAGTAAACTGCACCCCAGAGGCCCATCCCAGCCACTGCCTGCCGTTCTAAATCCTAGCCACACATCCATTCATCTGAATTTCATGCCACAGCAGCAGAGGTGGGTAATGATGGAAGAGACTGTTTGGCCTGCACAGCCAGAATTATTTACTGACCTTTGCTATAGCGGGGAGAGTGCTAATTCAAAGCCTAGAGTTTGGGCTTCAGAACCAAGGAAGGGAATGAATCTGGACGTGTCACTCAGACCCCCCGTCTGTAAGCTGAACAGCCATATGTCACTTGTCTCCATCCTTCTGATGCTGGTTGCACCCATTCTGGGCCCACCTGGAGTGCAGGAGGATCAACCTCTGCAGCCAGTGGATCCAGGGTCCTGTGTTGGGAGAAAGTGGCATCCTTCTCTTCCTCCATAGCATGAACAACCTTGTGAGGGGCTGGAGGTAGTGAAGTTGGCTCTGGAGACTATCACAAGGTTCAGACATCCTTATCTACATGCAGGCATCTTCCTCATAGGCACCTTCTAGGGCTTACAGACTGTCTGTGATCCTGGGGAGAGTGACTAGTACACCCCTGAGGTTTGCTTGCTGTTCATCTGTGACCCCCAGCTTGGGAAGAAAACTCCAGTCAACAGGCATTGACAGCCATCCAGGCCCCTAAGTCCAAGGGTATAAATAAGAGCATGCGGTCAGGAGGAAATGGTGACGAGGGAGGTGACCTGCCCTGGGGACAGCTGTGTGCCTTCTGAACAGATGAGCTTTCCTTCTGCTGTAACCACACAGGCCACGAGCCTTACAGACATGACCCATTGCTCACAGCCCTCGATCCCAGGGGGTTCAGGGTCACGGCAGCACAGATTTGGTGTCTGGTTCATAGATGGTTGCTTGTTCCTGTTTCCCTAGAAAGCATGAGACCCTTTCATAAGGACACCCCCATTATGACTGTGGAGCCCTAGCGACTTCATTGTCTCCTCCTACTTCCTCACACGGTCAGATCAGGGTTGAGGATCTCCACATGTGAATTTGGGGCAGACGGATAAGCATTCAGGCCATGCCACCCTTCTAAGACTGATCCTTCTGGCATATCAAACACGGAGCCCACAGGTCTTGTGAGCATGCACGAGGCTGGGGGTAGCTGTGAATGTGACCTCACACAAAACCATCACCTTACCTAAAACATGAAGAGGTGTTTGCGTGTGTGTGTGTGTGCAGATGTGTGTAAATGTTTTTAAATCCAGTTGTGAGGCTACAGAGCAGTGGTTCTCAACCCTCCTAGTGCTGTGACCCTTTAATATAGTTCCTCATATTGTGGTGACTCTCTGACCATAAAATTATTTTCATTGCTACTTCTTTTTATTATTATTAAGAAATTTTCTATTCTACATACCAACCACAGACCCTCCCTCCTCCCTCCTTCCCCCCAATCTCCCCCCCATTGCTACTTCTTAATTGTAATCTTGCTACTGTTATGAATCATAATGTAAATATCTAATAAGCAAGATATCTGATATGCAGCCCCTGTGAAAGGGTCTTTCATCACCATAGGGGGTCATGACTCACAGGTTGAGAAGCACTGCTCTAGAGCATGAACTTGGAGATAACATCTTTTCCCAGTATCAAAAGGTGGACACACCTGACTGAAGATGGTCCCAAAACCAGATCTGAAAGAACGCTGCTAGAAGTCCCAACCAATAATGTATACCGATGTCCTAAAAGAAGTCAAAGCTTGTCTTTTGGAATTGGTGTGTCCTGACTCCTTGGGTTTCCCACCCCTTCTCCCCGATCTTCCCAGATGTCCTTGTACAATCACCAGTGGATGCCACCAGCCTTGCCCAATCCAAACCTTAACCTGATGACTCTGCATCTACTTGGAGTCTAAGATCAAGAGAGAGATTCAAACAGAAAATGGTGCCTCTGCCTGCTCTAGAAACAGTGAAAGGCGTCCAACGGCAGGGAGTGAGAATTCCCTAACACATGTCGAGGAAATGCAGGTTCCAGGGGGCTTCTGTACCTGTTAACTATGATGTGAAAAACGAGAGATTGCAGGGCGTCTGTAGAACGTTTCCAGTGATTGTCTCTAGCTGATAAAATCATAGATACTTATTTCTTTCTTTTAAAAAATGTATGCATCTTAGATTTTTCTAAAATAAACATATATCGCTTTATTTCAAGAAGAAATAACTCTGCCTTTTAGAAAATGTTATGTGAAAAAAGCACTTATTCATTTGTTCAGAGAATTTGAGGCACGCTGTGTCCCAGACATGTTCTACGCTCTGGAGTTAGACCAGAGAGAACCAGAGGAGAGGAGTGACTGGTTCACAGAGCATAAAAAGACCAGGAAGAGCAGAAGGAAACACAAACCACAGGAAGCAAGATGACAGGGACAGCTAACAGGGTGAGTGGGGGATCCCAGATGCTTAAGGCATCATTTGTAGACTAGAAGGAAGGTAGGTATGCCTATGTGGGTCACAGGAGGCAGAAAGAATAAAGGTCTCCAGGGGGCAGCATGCCTGGCCTGTTCCAATAAATGACAAATGAGTTAGCCCGAGAACAGCAGGCTTCTCATCTACTTCACTGTGCTGCCCAAGACCCATAATACCCATTAAGTAGCATCCCTTTAACCTGTTGCCTAGCAACCGAGTAGCAGGACTAGATGTCAGGACCCATTGCTGTTCGGAAACACGGGCACTAACCTAGCTGACAGGTCCCTCTAGCAAGCCCTCCCCAAGTCCTCACGATTTGCTTCAAAGCACTCAATTGCTCTGAGCCAGTATTGCAGCATGCATGGGTGAATCCATTTCCTTGAGGGTAAGGTTTTGTGCCTTGGTTCTGTACGGCACATCTGCTTCCGCTAACCCTATCCTGCTTTGTGGAGCACTGCTGAAATGCCTTGTCAGCATTTTCATCGTGAAAAGAAAAAGGAAAAAACATGTAAAAGAAATCCATAACAGTTTATGTGCTTCCATGGTTGGGCACCACTAGCCTGTCACCCATGGAATGTCAGACATAGAAAGACACTTCCACAGCTCTCAAGTCCAAAGGCAGTCACTATGTCACACTGCAAATAGTTTTGATAAATACATTCATCAAAGCCATACTCATACTAACTCGAGAATCAGAACATTTCGAGTGGGGCAGAGTGGAGTTAGGCACTGACCCGCACTTCAGAGGTTACCCAAATGACCACCGGGAGACTTGCTGTCATACTGCAATGTAGGTCTTAGGGCTTGGATAAACCAGAACTGCTTGTCAAAATTTCCAAGCAGAGAGGCATGGCATGAAAGCCAACAAGTGATGACAGCATACTCACCATAACACTGGGTCTTTGGGGTCTCGTTGCTTGTTTAGCAAAGCTAACATACACTCAGTGCACACAATTCAAGCAAGGCAAGGTGTCATTGGCATTAACTTAGACCTCCACCATCACTGCTTCCAGAGGTCAAATTATCCCAGCTCTGCTGCTGCAAATGGTTCAACCTGATAGAAAAATGTGTCTCCCAGCACCCCGTCCTTCATATACCTAATGTAAGTTATTACTTTTGTTATCATTATTTTATGAATTTTAAAGTCAGCATCTTATGTAACCCAGGCTGCCTTGAACTCCTGGTCTAGCTGCCTCTGCCTCCATGTGCAGAAACTGACTTCAGGGTTATACCATCACACCCCACGATGAAAGTCATTTGGCATGGAACTCATCCTGGTTTTAATTTGAAAACCCTACATTAGTGAGCTGAGTGTAAGGAGTCTCTCACATTGTACAGACAAGTCCTTGGACCCAGGAGGGGCCACTTATATAGACTTGTGACTCACTTCCAGTGAACACAGGCACACAAGGATCTGGGTTTGCAGTGTTCAGATTCCTGTCATACGGTTTGCTTGTCCCCAACTCCACCTGTAGCACTTCAGGGGCTACAAAATGCCTCTGTAGTTCCAAAAGAGATTTAGTATTAGTTGGTTATCAGCTCATTTCCTTATGAGGGGTGGACACTGGCTAGTCTCAGAGCCTGGGAATCCAGGTGGCATCATGAAGCCAGGCTTGACAAATGTTCAGGTTCCATCTTTTGAAGAATCCAAATTCCCCAGGTGCAAGTTATTTTAGTCAAAGCCAATAACACATGCTATGCAGTTAAGGACAAAGAAGAGAGCATGGGAAAGTTCTAGCATTTAGAATTACCTTGTTCTGTTTTACAGCACCACACATCAAGATTTTCATTTTTCCCTTTTTTGAATAATTTCAATGCTGTTTTGTTTTGCTTTGCTTTGTTTCTACACAGGGTTTCTCTGTGTAGCCCTGACAGTCCCGGAACTCACTCTGGAGACCAGGCTGGTTTCAAACTCAGAGATCCTCCTATCTCTGCCTCCGGAGTGTTGGGATTAAAGTCATGAGCCATCATGCCCAACAATATGCTTTTTCTGTAACACCTTTACCTATAACCTATAACCCAGTGGTTCTCAACCTTCCTAATGCTGCAGCCCTTTAATACAATTCCTCATATTGTGGTAACCCCCAACTATAACATTATTTTCATTGCTATTTCATAACTGTAATTTTGCTACTATTATGAATTATAATGTAAATATCTGATATGCAGGATATCTGATATGCAACCTGATGAAAAGGTCATTCACCCCCCTGCTGGTTGAGAACCACTGCCTTAACTGATCTTAGTCCAACCCTGCCGGGGACTTGATATCTAGATGCTGCAGAAATCTCCATTTACTCTCCCGCCATGCACTCCCCTGAGAGGCTGTGAGGTTCATGGGACATACACAGCCACTAGACAGAGCACAAGCATGTGCAAGGGCCACAGGGAGTCAGTCCCTATTCCATTGCTGCAACAAAATACCCAAAGCTAGCCAGTATATGAATTAAAGAGGGTTATCTAGCTTATGGTTCTGAAGGGTCAGAAGTGTGAGCCAGTGTCCGCCTGCCTTGTGGTGAGGGCCGACATCGGGTAGAAATGGAAGGGGGCTTCTGAGCTCTCCCCCTCCTGTCACTGCCTGCTGTCAGCCTCTGCCATCTGAATCCTGTTTGCTCTCACCCCAGCAGGGCATCTGCCCGTGTTGGTCCCTGTTTACATTGCTATAGTAAAGGATGTCAGCAGGTGGCAATGGGCTCCAGCTGTATCCCTACACACACATACATTGATTCGATTTGCACTCTTGGTGAAGTCTGCACTACACTCCAACAGCCAGAGTAATGTCAACAATATGCAAGTCAGGAAGGGCAAGTCTCTCGGTCCTGCTGTGAAGCCAGTTGCCAAGCAACCCATTCAGAACCAAGAGGAAGAAATGGTGGGCTCGGAAGCAGAACTTGTTATGGGATGGCTGTGCCTTCTAGAATGTGGCCTGGGAAAGAGAAATCCAGCTGTTCACAGCATCTGGTCTCTGGCCAGGGACCCTCCTAGAAGGCCTCTAGGACTGTCCCTAAATCCCCCCCCCAACACACCACACACACACACACACACACACACACACACACACACACACACACAC
>CABHPR010152857.1:9122-24129 GCA_902168415.1 Peromyscus melanophrys
CACACACACACACACACACACACACACACACACACACACACACACACTCACATGTATTCACGACCAAACACATGCACTCATATACTTCATATAATTGTGTGCACATACCCACAAACACCAATCAAAAGGAAGCTAAACTACACCTAAATATGTCAGAAAGAAAAAAAATTATTTGAGCCATGTAATTATCTAGCATATATAAATAACTGAGGTGAGTAAGAAAATAGTTGATGATGAAGAGCAACTTGCATTCTAGTATTGACATTATAGAAATCTTTTGAAGATGGTGTGGTACACACTCAGAGGGAGATGGAGAGGCCTGGGCTTAGAGTTTAGGGCATGAAGGATTTGACTTGGGGAGTTGCACACATCACCCAGTAGAAACGACAACAAATGAAGCAGAAATCAGCCTACTCAGACGTGTGGAAGACCCAAGATTTTTAGGAGAATTAGGATTTCCCAAGACAGATATTTCTACCTAGGAAATACTGGGAAATAAATGAATATTAGGAAGTACAGAAAACAGTTTCCCTCTGTACTTAAAAATACATGGTAGTAAGCAGTTACATAAAAGAAGCATTCCATGTGGCCAAAGAGATTAACTACAAAAACTAATACTGACCACAGAAACTGTTAAAACAAGTGTTAGGAAATTTAAACAAACATCAACATTTTATGTTGCATGGGCTTTCAATTTGGAGAAATAAACTGTGAAGGACATTCTTAAAATTATTCAATGGATTAATTAATCTCTATTGATAAAAATAAGATGATTAGAGATATTATAGGAGAACAGTTATAATGTACATGTCATATAATGTGCACAGGTAAAAGGAGAGATCAACTGTCAACCAGAAGAAGGTGAGAATGAGATCTCTGCAGGTGAGTTGTAAATGAACAATGCATGTGTTTTTCTGATTGCTTATGTTGTGATGGGCTCTTAAAGAGCTATCACATAAGAAGTGAGATGGGCCCATTTGTGGGAGCCCACAAAGGTTTCCTAGTGAGAGCTGAGCTTGCTGTACACAGCAGGGCTGCATTAGGGGATGGCTTGACCACTCGATGGTCACCAAGTGTCTGGGATAGTCTGCACTTGGCTGTGCTGGGGGAAGTCTTTTGCTCCACCCCTTGGCATTCCTTTAAAAGCCCTTTAGTGGAGACAGAAGGGTCTGATAGATTAGGATCCAGACCCTCTTGAGCTATCCTGTGTTTCTAACTGTCTCTCTCCTCTATACTTCTATCTACGTATTTCTCATGTCTCCCTCCTCAAGAGTACCCTGGGGGAAAAAGAGGGAGTGGGTCCCCCTCACCCACCCTGACAGCCTTGACCTGTTATACTAAGAGAGAGGCTTATCTCTTGGATTTGGTGACAGTTATGCACATTTCTTGGCTTTTGTTTCATCTCCTCCTAATTGCGACACTGCTATGAGTACAGCACAGGCAAGTTGAGAATTTCTCCTCAATTCAAATAAGCAAACAATAAATTAATGTGTCTGTATATGTGCCTGTTACGTTATATTGTTACCGCTTAATACGGTCAAGGGTCTGACAGAGAATCAAAACATAAAAGCCCAGAGGCTCCAGCAGGCACCATACATCTTAATACCAGTGATTGAGCAGTTAGCTGTGATTTGAAGTGACAAGCAAAACGTATCTTCAGAACTGGTTCTGTTCTTAAAAGCATGATTCCCCAAATGAACTGAGAATTATGTTTCTCTAAAAGCCATTGAATAGATGCTTTCTTTCCAAAATTGCTAACTTTGTAAGCAAGTTATCTCCATACTAATAAACAGTAATGTTAATAAACATGCACTGTTTGTACATGTGCTTACCTCACCCAAATGAGATAAACACATCTGTTCTCTCATGTCATAAACACCTCTTATAAAGAACTGAACAACCCAGAATGCATTGTTAGAAACTGGTGCATGTCGTAAACAACATAACCAATAAAGTAACAGTAATACGCAGAAACTGCGTGGTCAACTTTATGTCAGGAGCATGGGGAAATTTCCAGGAAGCTCTTTGGTCTAGCTCCCCATGCTACAAACCCCCAGGACCAGCTCATTCCAGAGCACCTGGTCAGTTTGCTGAACAACTGCCACCTAGAAGTAGTGTTTTCTGTCCTAATCCCTGGCAGTGAAGTCTTTGTCTGGGAGTGATCGGCCATCAAAGCCATGGGACTGACATTCTGCTAAACACTGACTCTTCACTCTTTTCTTTTCCTTTTCACACTTGTCATTTGGCTTACTGAAGGAAGAGGTTTCCTTTGAGCTCAGGGATGTTTGTGGAGATTCCTCTCACTGGTTTATCTGTGGGTATCAAAAGACCTGCGAGTACATAAGATTTGGCTCTTCATGATATCATAGAAGAGGTAATAATGTTCAACTTATTTATATCCATTAACAGCTCCAATAATAATATGCAAATCCCAAAGGTCAGAAATCCCAAAGAGAAGTTAATAGTCACAATTAAATAATATTTAATATTATTTAACACAAGAAAAAAACATTAAAAAATTGAAGACTTAAAAATGATAAATATACACTTATTTATAAAGTAGACTTTTGTTCTGCAACATAAGAAACCAGCTATAGCTACAGATGACCATATATGTCTTCAAGTTAAATGAGAAACTGGACAGAATGCAAATAAATGGAATACAGTTTGTTTAAGTAGTAGGCAGAAAGAAGTAGGCAACTATAACGAATATTATTTAAAATTCTCAGAGATACCTTTTAAAAGAAACTGGAAATTGTTCTGTCATGAAGAAAAATGATAGCACAAGTTTTAGAAATAATGATTGAAAAGGCATGCTTGTTGACTTTATAGTTGCTTAGCAACACATCTGAGTCTATGCACTCTGCTACTTATGTGCCATATTATAATGAATATATTAAATATAATGAGCTAAATGTAAACAAATAGTCTGCAGACCTGAAATTGTGATGGCAGTGTTCAGTCATAAGGAAAATATAGAAAATTCATTGTGGATCATTCCTACCTCGAAATATACTAAACTTGAAGTACCTATTCATTTGAGCTTATGGTTTACTTACTGTCTTCATGTCTTAGTTTTGAGTTTTAAATAACAGTTGTGATCATATAAATTTCCCCTTTATTTTATGTACAATGTTACATTCAACTTCAAATAGACATGTTAAAAGTAATTCAATCAGCAGAGACCTTTACAACTACAATTTTGGTAAAACTCAAAAATTGTTTATCTCAGATTATAGATGTGTAAGACCAGAGTCACTCGGTTAAAATCCATTGTGAAATAGTTACATAATCATAACTGAAATAGAGTCTGGGTTTTCAGTTAGAAAATTTTTTCTAATAAAATTATGAGGGCATTCACTGACTCATGGGTAGAGAAAAGCACACTCTCAATGTGGATCATACCATCTCATGTGCTGGGGTCCTGGACTAACACGTGAAGAAGCAGAGACCAGTTGTCTCTATGCTTTGTTTCCTGATCTGCCGAGATGTGAGCAAGCAGCCTCATGCTTCTGCGACAACGGCCATTAGCCTCTCCCACTGCCATTCCTTCCTCATCATGATGGACTGTATTCCTTCAAACCATGGGGCAAAATAAATAATCTTCCCTACAGATATTCCTCATCAGACATTTGGTTCCTGTGACTAACACAGTGCTGAAGGAAGAGGGCAGTTTTTCTAACTCCAGTGGGTTGTGCTTTGTGGCTTTCATTCTATTGCAGTGTATGGTTATGAGTGGTGCAAGGAACAGAAAAATCTGGAGGTGCATTGCCCCAACCCTATGCAGTCTAATCACAGCTGGATGTTCAGTCCATCTCTTATGTTGTCGCAGTTTTCCTAGTACAGAATCTACTTGCCTAACATCTCATACCACAGTACCACCATCATCTTCTGCATGGTCAACTGTCAATCTCAGCTCATATGCTGATTTCTTTGTGTCCACAGCTCTAACAATGACAATCTAGATGTGCCGTCCTATGACCAGCAGGATTGTACTTATAACTCAGCCAAGCCCAGCCTAGAGGACTAAACTTTCCTAAGGTTTCCTACCTTGAACATTCTCCTTCACTCCAAGGGTATTGTTGATAGTACTTTTTAAGCTTTACACCCATTCACCTTACATAGATAGGTTAGTACTTTTTATTTATTTTTTGCTTTTGCATCTCAATCAAAGTTGCCCCTCCCTCCCTCTTCCTAGTTCCTCTACCCCCATCTACTCCTCCTCCACTGTTTATTTTCAAATACAGGCAGGCCTCCCATGGATATTAGCCAGTCATAGTATATCAAGTTGCAGTGAGACTAGGCACCTCCTCTTCTGTTAAGGCAGGATGAGGCAATCAGATAGTAGGAATGGGTCCAAAAGCAGGCAACAGAGTCAAAGACACCCCCTGCTCTTACTGTTAGGAGTTTCACATGAAGACCAAGTTACACAATTGTAACATTTACGCAGGGTGCCTAGGTCTTTTCCATGTGGGCTCCCTAGTTGTCAATTCAGTCTCTATGAGTCCCTATGAGCCCAGGTTAGTTGGTTCTGCAGGTGTTCTTGTGGTGTCCTTGATCCCACTGGGTCCTACAAAACTTCCTCTCCCTATTTTGCAGATTTCTCAAGCTCCACCTTATGTTTACCTGTGGGTCTCTACATCTGTTTCCATCAGTTGCTGGGTGAAGCCTCTCTGATGACAGCTGGGCTAGGCACCAATCTATGTGAATAGCACAATATCATTAGGAATAATTTCATTGACTTATTTTCTCCCATTAGTGTTTGGTACTATTCTAGGTCTCTGGGGTATCCTGCCTCTTCTGGACCCTGCCCCCCGGGGTGAGCTCCCTCTCAGGGTATGGGTCTCTAGCTATGCCAGTCATTAGTTGGTCGCTCCAAAAATTTCTGTGCCATCTTTACCACGAAATTGTAGGTTGAAGGCTTTGTGTCTGGGTTGGTATCCCAGTCCCTTACCTGGAAGTTTTGCATGGTTACAGGGGATGGCTGGTTCAGGCTCTGTATCCTTTATTTCTAGGAGTATTAGCTAGGGTCACCCTCATAGATTCCTGGGAGTTTCCATTGCTCTATGTTTCTAGCTCATTCCAGAGGTGCCCACAGATTCCAGTTGTCTCTCCAGTACTCTCTCCCTGCATTCTACCGCCATCCGATCCCTCCTGTTCCAATCCCCATTACTCCTTCCAGGTCCCTCCCCTCATCTACTGGCAATGTCAATTCTGCTTTCCCTTCATGGTGAGCTTCTTGCATCACCCATCCCCCCACACCCACCACCCATGCTTGAACCCTCTTTGTTACTTAGCACCTCTGAGTCTGTGTGGGTTGGAGCATGGCCCTCCTTTACTTTATGGCTAATATTCATTTAAGAGTGACTACATATCATGTTTGTCTTTCTCACTCTGGGTTACCTCACGCAGGATGATCTTTTCTAGTTATTTTTAACAGCTGAGTAAAATTCCATTGTGTAAATCACATTTTTAATCCATTCTTTGGTGAGGAGCATCTAGGTTGTTTCCAATTTCTGACTATTACAAATAAACCTGCTATGAACATAGCTGAGCAAGTGTCCTTATGGTAGGATGGGGCATCCTTTGGATATATGCCCAAGTGTGTTATAGCTGGGTCTTGAAGTAGGCCGATTCTCAACACACATTCACTCCAGACTTCATTTCTCCTTACACATTCACTCAGGGATTCCTCTGTTCTTCCTCTCTCTTCCCTCTCTTTATGTATGTGTAGCAAAAAAGGCTATTAGGAGAACATGCTTCATGGAAGCAAAAGAAGAAAATACTTGGGGGAGGAAGAAGACCATCAAGAGAAGGAGAGGAAGGATGGGCTGGAGCAGTTCATGGGATTCAAATAAGAAAGCATAATGAAATATATCAGATATATGAACATGTTACCACCAATTTTCATGATAGACAAAATGTTTTTTAAAAGAAAATAGAAAACAATATTGTGTTCAAATTCAGAATAATTTCACATTGTTTTCATCTGCACATCAGAATGAGTCATGGTTGACATAATTGTCTGCTGATCTCCTTGTGATATTTCAACTGTTGAATTATTATCAGATAGTAACACCAAGACTGTAAATTGAATATTAACATGCACAACAAGGACTTGTTGGATATGTTCTCTTGACTTTAGGTTATTACCTTGCAAGAAATTAATTGACCTTGCCTATCAAAAAAATGTATCGTATAATTTATTATATAGAAAATACAATCCATGCTCATTCTAAGAAGATTTTCACATTTTAAATGTAGTATGACATTTGTTTGAAAAAATAGAAAAAATATCAAGAATTCCCAGTGTTTTTTGTTGCCATTTTTGGAAATTGCTTCAACATTTGTCAGCTCCCTGATGTATATAGCTAATGCCTTAGTATTGAATGCCAGCAACTAAATCAGTCCGCCCATCACTTAAGGAGGAGACATCTCATTTGGATACATTTATTATGTGACTCATTGAAATAAAAGATCAATATACACAGAACAGTTAATCCATAACATATTATTGAAGCACACACATTAATAGACAAAGGACATAAAAGTACCTTGCTACAAAAACAACATGCAGATCTAGTATAAATCAATTCCATGTTAGCAGTGACTGCTTATTAGTTTATTAAAGTCACTATAATGATAACATTTCACGTTCTGTGAAAACAAAAATGTATGAAGATTAGAACTAGAAGATTCAGACTTTTCCTGAGAGGTTATACAATCCCAAGTGGTCAAGCCTAAACACATGTACATACAAGCAACAGTAAATAAACTCAGTAGGTTGAATGCATGTATATGAATGTGTATGATATATATATGTATGTATGTATGTATATTTGAAAGATGTGGATTTGAGAGGAAGTTGGGAAGAGAGAGAAGGGTTTGGAGATGGGAGAGAAGGGGTAGAAATAATTTCATATTTTCAAGAGACTCTGTGACCTTAAAAAAGAAAAACAGAGAATACATGAAACTGGGAGGGAATAGCGATGGTAGGGATAGGTGGAGGAATTGGAAAGGAGGGAATTATGGGTGGGTGTTGTCACAGCATATTATATGCATGTATGAAGTGTTCTTTGGTAAGAAGGTGAGCTTGGATGGGGGTGAAACAATAGTGGAAGTATGTTAGTTGTTAGAAGTTATGTCCTGGATAAAAACCTTTAAGACATTATGCTAAGTGTGCTGGCTAATTTTATGTCAACTTGACACAGGCTACAGTCATCTGAAAGGAAGGAAACCCAGTTGAAAGGAAAAAATGCCCCCAAAGGCTGGGCAATAGGCAAGTCTATAGATCATTTTCCTAGTTACTGATTGATGGGGGAGGGCTCAGCCCATTGTGGGAGGTACCATCCCTGGGCTGGGGGTCCTGGGTTCTATAAAAGATCAGGCTGAGCAAACCATGGAAGACAAGCCAGTAAGCAGCACTCTTCTATTCCCTCTGCATCAATTTCTGCCTTCAAGCTCCTGCTCTGTCTGACTTCCCTCAGTGATGGGCTATGTGGAAGTGTAAGCTAAATAAACCCTTTCCTCCCCAACTTGCTTTCTGTCATAGTGTTTCATCACAGCAATAGGAACCCTAACCAGGACACTAATTTAAATAAGCCACTCCCAAAAGAACAAATACCATTTGATTCCACTCATGGGTGGTACCGATAGTAGTCAAACTTATAGAAATAGAAAGCAGAAAGGCAGTTGGAGGGTGAGGGAGGGAGCAACAGAGAGTGCTTAGTAGGAGTGAGTTTCAGTTTGAGGAACTGAAAAGTTCTACAGAGAGAATGAGATGAAGCTTAAGCACCCATGCATACAACAGTGTGCACCATATTCTACAACAGTGTGCACCACATTCAGCACAGTTGTGGGTGGTTAAAATGGTCAGGTTTACTTTATGGTATGATCATCACCACAACAAAATAATAACCCCATTTCTGGTCAAATTTAGTAACTCAAAACAACAGATTCAGAACAACCTGCTTGGAGTTGTTCTCACCTCTATTGGATATCTACACTCTATTAAAAAGGTCACTATGTCAAGGTCGCATTCAGAATCTCTGCAATACCCAGCAAGGGGTCTCTTCCTGAACAAACTGCTGTTCATTAAGTAATTTTAAGTGGAAAAAAATTATTTCATTTCTTCTCTTCAGGAATGTGTGATTGCTCATTCTTTTCCATAATTATGAGTTTGTTACCAATATTAATAGTAAATTCTAGAGATGCTGGAACACATTACGTATGGGAAGAAGAGTGTTCACATTGATTGACATTGATTGAACAAAAATCAAAGTAGCTTTAGGCTTCAGAACACATCACCAGAGGAAACCACTATAACAAAGCAATTGCCAAGTTATTTTATCTCAAATAGCTATTGATATTTGAGAAGAATGAGAAGCCAAACTGGGTGACAGTACCCAGAAACTTTTGTGGACTTCTATCAGCCTCCTTGTACAGCCTTTTCCTTTCTCACTCACTGCATGTCTCTATGCATATTCATTTGGGATATTGTAGAAAATGCCACAGAGACAGCCAGAAGCCCTCCACACACGTGCATTATCACTTACCAAGAAGAGACACGGGAGAAATGATAATATACTTTTTGTCCTCAGAAATCATTTAAAACTGTTCTCTTTTGCTTTCTGGGAGCTTCCATATCCCCGGGAAAACGATAAGCATGGATTTCTAAACTGTCAAAGAAATGAAAGATGACCTGCCTAATGATTCAGAAATCCCTTTTATCTTTGCAGTTTGCTTCAAAGTCTTAGAGGAGGTTTTTATATTGCCGAGCAGAATAGGCAGCCAGGCGGTACTCTGATCCTGTACTCGGTGGAAACTACGGCCATGGAAATACCATTTAAGCCCCGGAGATCTTCAGCTGGCTGAGCTCAGCCAGACCGCGTCACAGGTGTGAGAACATAGCACATCCACTAAGCAATGAACCACAACCGCAAGTTTTTATGAGTGATTTAACTTGCTTCTCCGACCTTCCCTTGTCTGTGGTGTCCCCGCCTAAATCCTGCATTACCCATCACATGCTATTGGTAAACTTCTTAAAGGAATGAAAACCCAAGAGGACAAATTCGGGGGTTTGGGGTGGGACTTGGACCAAGGGAGCAGCTTTCTGCGACCCTCACAGCTTAGAAAATGAAAATAAGTCGATTAAGCAAAGTTCAAGGGAGAAGTGTTAAGAAAGCCCCTGCTGATGTAGGGTGGGTATTTGAGATAGCTGGTAGTATGTGGCCCATCCTCAGGAACAAGTCTGTAGAGCTTAGCTGTCCTGGACATTCAGGGACCTGTTTGCTCTGGAAAGATTGCCTTAGTGCCTACAAGCCAGGAAGCAAAGTCAGGAAAGAGCAGCTATCCTTCTTAGTCTCCTCCGGCCCCGCACCTCCTTGCCTGCCTCCCTCCCACCTTCTGGCCCTGTTATCTCTGTATTGTCTGGGACTCCCTTGTCTGTATATTATCACTATACTAGGTTCATACTATATTCGGAAATTCCCCTTCAATTATATAGATCAAAAATACCTGAAAAAAGAAGAAAAACAATAAAAGAAAAATGGACATGGGGAATAGAGAAAGAAAGGAGAAACAGCTGTAACCAACCCTCACTTGTGAATACTATAAACCAAGCTGTGGCATTTTCTTTACTTCGCATTCTTAGAATAATTTCAAGCTATTGTAGCACAGATCTGAGAAAATTTTAGAAAATTACATCACTTAAGAGTTTCACAGTTTTTTTTTTTTCCTGGCTTATCTGGATTTCTAACTTTTCTACAGGCTGTTTGAAGAGCCAAGAATATTTTTCTTAGATCTGTCCTTCTGTAATCACCCACTTCACCAGGTAAATAGTCTTGTTTCTCTTAATATTGTCCCTCTGTACTACCTCAGAAGTTTGTGAAGTGCATATAACATGCAATACTATTCTCAAATCATGTTTCACTTATAGTAATATGATAGCTTTTAAATTTCTTTAATAGTGTTTTAATTATTATAAAAATAAAGAATGAAAATCAGTAATTTAAATATTCCTTTCCCCTCATGTTTTTAATCTTCTAAAAAAACAACAATCAAATTAAACTCTATCGACTGGGTGGCAGTGGTGCACGCCTTTAATCCCAGCACTTAGGAGGCAGAGCCAGGTGGATCTCTGAGTTCGAGGCCAGCCTGGTATGCAGAGTGAGATCCAGGGCAGGCACCAAAACTACACAGAGAAACCCTGTCTCGAAAAAACAACAACAACAACAACAAACCTCTGTCTAAATATACTAACAATATGACAAGACTTAAGTAGATGAATAAAAACAGTTCATTTCCTTACTGCTTCAACTTTTCACGAGAAATCTGTGTAACTGTAGCATGCCCATCAAGCATCAACACCAGTACCCATGCACTTGACTACATGTATCAGCAGGATATGTTTCATAATTGTTTTCATTAAAGGGAACTGTAAAAACCCTGAGCTTGACTTCTTCCCTCTACTGTGAGATGAAGATTTAATGCAGTTCTTTCTTCACATTGCCAGTCAAATTTCCTGGTCATAATCCCTGTTTAAAACATATGAATATACATAGTTTCTTTAGCTTAGAACAATGACTCCAATATGACGCTTAATTATGGACCACTTTAAGATCATTAAAAAAATTCAATGAAAACATATTTTGTCTGGAAAGTTGGATTGAAGCTTACTTTCTCAGATTCAGTTGTTTACATCTAGTACTACTCCCTGTTCTTTTTTTTTTAAGTCATAAGGGTGGAATTTTATGAAATGCTTATGGAATCTGTTTAAATGACTTGTTTGCTCTCTCATTGGTTAGTTGAGCAGTTAGATGGTGTTTTGTTGTCATATTCCAAAATCGACGTGTATATGAAAGACAATGTGGATGCTTTTATCATGGCATGGTGACTTATGAAAACGGAAGTCTTTAACAACCATCATAATTGCTATTCCTATGCCTTAAAGTTACTAACATTGTGGTTGCTTTAACATCCCTTTAAATTTTAAAGTATTTGATCATATATTGTGGAATATTCCTTTACATTGTGTGAATATATGTTGCTGTGATTGGGTAAATAAAGAAGCTTACTGGCCAATAGTTGGACAAGATAAGTGAGAAAACCAGACTAAGGACACTGGTAAGAAGAAGGATGGAGTCAGAGGAGTCAGAAGTGAGACAGGGTCAAGAAACAGGAGGTGCAAGATGAAAGAGAGGTAATGCCATGTGGCAGAATGTAGATTAATATAAATGGATTGATTTAAAATGTAGGAGTTAGCTAGTAACCAACCTGAGCTATTGGCTGAGTATTTATTTTTTCCCATTGTTTGGGAGCAGCTGCCAAGACACAGAGAAACTCTGCCTACAATATATTACTTCCTTCTAAAGTACAACTTAATTTAAAAATTCACAGAAATAAAAGCATTTTATTAATGATTTTCTGCTTTATCACATACATTAAAAAGTTGTGAGTTATACAGTTCTCCCATGGTCAGATATATACTGGGAATGTATTTAATGTTAGATTCCTGCAGTCCCTACTAGAATGTGATTGTTTGACATCCATCTACACGTGGTTCTCAGGGTTTTGTTTTATAACATCATAGACTCTTCTGAAATGAGTACAATCAGAAACATGTTTGCAGATGGAAGAGAACTTTAAAGATTTCTGTAAAAGTAGAATTACTGGTTTCTCAGACACGTGTGTTTCCCATCAGAGTTTAATACTAAGTTGTTGTCCAAAGTGTAATCTCAGGAACTCCTGGGACTTGTGTGAGAGTTCCTGGTGCATGTGCTTAGAGGAGCAGCTCTGGCAGGTGGCTTTCCTTTTTGCTGGTGTGACACCAGAAAAGGAGCCTTGCCATGGTGATGGTTTCCTCTTCCACAGTTCTTCACAGCAGCAAGCAGCTACTTTCACATCCTGTAGGACCCCTGCTTACTCTGTGACTTATCTTTTCTTTTGGTTTTGGAACATCTCATAATTCATTTTCTACTCTGTGGGAGTTTTATCCTTGTTTAGTTCAGCTTTTAAATACCCCCAACCTTTTTATTCTTGTATGCTAATATAATACACATTTGAAAGGGAATATATATGTTATTAATTTCAACTTTCAGTTTCAGAAACATCTTCCTTTAGGTTTACACATACACACACACACACACACACACACACACACACGTTTCCTTGTTTATTTTCCTATACCCTGCAAACACAACACAGCAAAGCCTGGATATATTTTGCTTTTTACCCCCATCTCTAGCACATCATCTATGGGTCCTATGGTATTCTTAGTTGTTTTAATAGCATCTCACCTTATATACTATGCACCTTAAATATTAAAAGCTTAGCGCTAGATTCATTCTTGTTTGTCTTTCTTGGAGCTTAGTAGACTTCTTAAATTTCAAATTTCATGATTCTTTTTTTGTTGTTGTTTTGTTTTTACAAAACACAAATGCTACAGTATCAAAAATAAATAAATAAATAAATATAAAAGCCCAGAACCCAGGGTACTTTTACTTACTTCTGGAAGACCACACAAGTATAGAGCTAAACCTGTTATTAGAACTAATTTAGTTATATTTAGTTATGTTTCTTAAGTAGGCTTTCTGTATAACACAGGCTGGCCTGCAGTTCATTATGTAGCTCAGGCTAGCCTGAAACTCACAATGGTCCTCCTGCCTTACCTTCTCTCATGCAGTGATTACAGACATTAGCTACTGTACCTGGTTTTAATCTTTTATTCTATGTTTCATATTTCATCTTTCTAACAGGCTATATTTTCATACATTATTTGGTGTTTATTTCACACCAATTTGTTTACTAATTCTTTGTCTATGTGTACTCTGCATTGAGGTTCTGGTCCTTTCTGTATGCACATTTTTATTAGCAAACATCTATATGATTTCTTTCCCAGTTTGCTTGATGATTCTGAGCAGTTCATTTGTCCCTTCTGACATTTCTTATGTTCTTTAATGACACACATGACAAAATCTTTTGTCGCAGGTCAGTGTCCTGGCTTCCAGGCCTCTATGCTTCAGTGCAGTTCTGATGTATGTCTGCAGTAGATGACTCTGGCCACTTCTGAAGACATTATGCCACTTTTTTTTATATATATATCTTGTATTTTACCTGTGAGGACATTTGCTATTCAGTTCTCTTTTTGCAAGCTATATTTTCCTGTCTGTCTAATACCTCTGATTACTGGCAGTGGGAATGGTTTTATTTGCATTTGGCTTGACATTTTATGGGCAAAGCATTTACCATGGAGGTTAGTGTTAACACTGGGAAGGGGCCTGTACTCTTACAGATCTTTATAGGACACCTTTCCTGTCTCCAAGAGTGGAGGATGAGAAAGTCAGCCTCGCACTGTCGTCATGAAACAACCCCCTCATCCACAATGCACACTTGTCAGCCTCTCACTCTGATCACGAAGGAGCCCCTCCTCCATGGAATGTACTCATCAGCCCCACACTCTCAGCATGAAACAGCCCCTCCTCCATGTGATACACTCACTTGTCATTCTTGCCCTCTCATCGTGAAGCAGCCTCTCCTCCATGTGATACACTCACTTGTCAGCCTCACAGTCTCATCGTGAAGCAGCCCCTCCTCCACTCTAAATGGAACAAGGACCTCAGCATATGGTGTGCTTACCTGAATCTGATAAAGAAAAAGTAGGGAATACGGGTGAACTTACAGACACAGAGAAGAACTTTCTAAACAGGACTCCAGTGGTATACATATTAAGACCAACAACTGTTGAATGGGACCTTGTGAAACCGAAACACATCTGTACAGCAAAGGACGACATCATGCAAGTTATGAGACAGCTTCCAGAATGGGAAAATAATCTTTATCAGCTATACATCTGACAAAGGCTTGGTATGTAGAATACACAAAGAATTCAAACTGAATGTCAAGAAGACAAATAGCACAATTAAAAATGGGGCGTAGAACTAGACAGAATTCTCAAAAGCTAAAATACAAATGGATGAGAAATATGTTTTTAAAAAATTAACATCTTTAGCCACCAGGAAAATGAGAATTAAAACTACTTTGATATTTCGTCTTACTTCGGGCAGAATGGCAAAGATCACAAAAAACAAATGACAACAGATGTTGGTGTGGATGTGGGGAATACTTTATCTTTGCTGGTGGGAGTGCAGACTGATGTAACTACAATGAAAATCATTACAGAGTTTTCTCAAAAAGTCTGAAATTTATCTACCATAGGATACATCTGTATGACTCTTGGGCATATATCCAAAGGACTCCATATCCTACTTCAAAGATAACTGCTCATCCATGTTCATTGATGATCTAGTCACAATAGCCAGAAAATAGAAACAGCCTAAGTGACCATCAGCTTATGAAGAGATGGTCAAATTGTGGTACATTTATACAATGAAATATAATTTAGCTGCCGAGAAAATAAAATTTTAAAAATTAAAAGTCAATGGATGTAGTTATGGGTTTATTTGAATGAAAATGTCCCCCAGAGGTTCATGTGTTTGACTACCTAAGCCTATCCGTACACATAAAATGTGTTTAAATGGAGTTACCATGTAAAAGGGGACAGCACCCTTATGAGGCATTACACGTTAACAAGGAAAAAGCCCAATTCCAGGAATAGGTTACCTCTTTTTGGGTTACTGGTTAATAGGATCACACAGACTCCTAAAACATTATAGAATATCACCATTACTCTTGGTTAGCCTCCAGAATTTGATGGTAAGACACCATTGTTGAAGACACCACACTTGCTTGAGTCATCAAATATGGATAAATCATTCTGGTGATGACCCGGAAGCTTTATTCTTAACTGACTAGCTTTCATAGTGCTTGAATGTGCCATGTTTGCTACTGGAGGAGAATAATAGTCTATTTTACTCACCTGTGAACTCTGAGCTACAATAATCACTGGTTAGATATGCCCACTGGTACAAGCATGACACAAAGTCATGGCAGTAACTAACCACTTTTTGATTGTTCTAGGGACCACTCCACAAGATGAAACTCATACTTG
>CABHPR010152858.1:0-15567 GCA_902168415.1 Peromyscus melanophrys
TTGGGACAATACAAGTAGTTCTAGAACAAAATGAAATTCTCCTGAGAGCTTAACAATGAGAACTTCTCTGGAGATTAGACCCAGCTGCCTATGCATTTTTTTCCTGGAATCCACTTCAATAAAGAGACAGGATTAACAATGTGTTTCCAGAGTCATTGTGCATCTTACTTTGAGGTAGAATTAGGAATAGAAGACTATTCAAATTAGGCTACGTGCAGACGAATGGGATTTTAAGGAATGGATGCTGTCATGAGACACACATGAGCAATGTGGATGCATGGCTCAGGTTCTTTGCACCTTGTTGTACTTTAGTGTGTGTTCCCTGTTTGCTCCTGCTCAGGTCATAGTAGCTGAATCCTTCTTAAGATTACCAGATGACCACAGGGTGGCAGCAAAGGTTAAAATATAAGTACTGCTCTTTTATTAACACCATACAAGAAAGTAAGAAATGGACAACATGCTCCAGTGGACGGCCCCACGCCCACATGCAGACAGACAGCTCTAACTGGACTCAGTGGACTATAAAAGAGGAAAATCAAGAAGAGGAGGAGGAAGAGGAGAAGGAGAAGATAAAGTTGGGAGAGAACATGAGGTGGATGATATGATCAAAATATATTGTATAAATATATGAAATTCTCAAAGAATGAATAAAATAAAATGGCCAAAAGGATGAGAGACAAGGAAAGGAAAATAAGTGTGGAACGATAAAATGATAAAAATATAGCAATAAAGTATCTAGTGTAATATTTGATTCTCTTTAACCTACCAAAGCTGCAGGGCAGACTCATGTGGACAGAGGGACTAAATTCCATACTGGAACAGTGGTCCAGCCCATGGCATTGCTGGACAGGAGTCAGGCCCCATAGATTCAGGAAATGCTCCTTCTCACTCCATGACTTTTGGTGACTAGTTGACCTACTGAAATGTAGACATAGTTTTCAAATTAAGTCACTGGGCTTTTCCTAAAAGGACGCTGATTATGTGAGTGAAAGCTCTACCCTCATGATCTAAGAATTGCCCAAAGGCCTCTGTCTCTCGATACCACCATGTTGGGAATTAGAACTTCCAAATACTGAAGACTCACAACCATTGAGTCTGTGACAGTGTGGGGATCATAATCAACAGCAGAGTCACAGTGACAGAATAATGTGACTCCCACAGACATACTGAATCGGCTATTGAATAATATATATAAACCTATTGACTCCTCCCTTGATTTTTATAAACAGAAAAGTTTTAGGTCAAGTATATAAAACTCTGGCCTGAACTATGAAGACCATCAAAGCCAATTCCCAGACATCAGCCAGTTTACAGAGAAGGGAGGTTGACATCCTTGAGGAAACACCCTGGTGTCATCAAACATGGACACAGTTCCTTCCCTAAAAGGACCTTGGAACTTTAGCAGGGTAAGTGTACACTGAGGAGAAAGCAGTAATTAGATCCTTAGAGAACAACTGGACACAGACTTTAGCATGACACTAATTCCAGGAAATATAAAATATCACTATATCCCTCTAGTAAAAGGAGGGGTATATAGGGATGGGGGGTGATAGTTATAAAATATCTTAAAAGATTAAACTCCACTATATTGGAAAGTATAGAGAAAATAATAAATTTCTAAGCATGTACATGACTGATAAAGTATATACATTTCTGGACATATATGTGACTTACCAAGGCAACATCAACAATGTACACAGATCTAATGAAATGATCCACAGGGGATAGTTATTGACAACCACGCTAATTGTGCTGATTAAAATATATGAAACCTTTTATTAGTGGGTGACCAAGACCAGACTCCTGCCTCAAAGTTCCTTGGTGCCAAAGCTCAGGGTGCAGCATTTTTAAAGACAAAAACCACAATTACATCAGTGTCTAAGTGGGGGTCAGAGCAACATCTGTCTTTTTGCAAGGCTTGGTGGTATCTTACAGACACCACATGACAATTATTTTTGACGTACACTTCCTCTTAGTTATTTTAGTTTATGTGTTAGCCAGCTCAAACATCAGTTATTTTGGGTAATAGGGCTGGACTGTGGTCAGGTCACAGACAGTCTCAAAAGCATAGCAAGGAGTATATGACTATGGGGGTTGGGAGTTTGGAAGGCTGAGGAGTGTGGAAGTAAAAACAAAATAGTCAGGACAAAACAGCATCACCTTAGCCATTTCACTATAATAAGCAATGAAACTGAAGTATAATAATCTCCTAACAAGAATAGCTAAAGACTAATTGGATATACTTTTGAATTCTATAAAAACTTTTAGAAAATGACTAAGAAATATCTCGTACTATTCCATAAAATAAAGAAGGAAGAAATGCTTCTTAACTTCTGTGAATAGAAGGAAATGCTCAAATAAAACACTTCTACAATCAGTAATACCCTGACACCAAAACCAGATAAGGATACACGCAAAAAGCAACTATTTCTTTTGTGAACATAAATACAAAAGTCCTCAAAAATGCACAGATTTAATTTCACTTTAGAAAGATCATGCACTAAGATTAAGTTGTCTCTTGTTCTCAAATGCAGTGATGGCTGGACAAATTAGGAAGTGTTCTGAAGCACATGATCATTTCAATCCATGTAGAAAGTGATTGACAAAATCAGGTCTTTCTCCATCATAAGAAGAACTGAAGAAACTGAGAATAGAAAGAACACACCTCAGTGTAATAAAGTCTATGTACAACAACCTGTAGGTATCATTCTGTTGAATAGAGAAAAAATGAAAACATTTTCTCTAACATCAAGTGTGAGACAAAGACTCAACTGGCCATTACTATTGGATAAAATATTTGAACTCCACTGGGTGTGATGGAGCACGCCTTTAATCCCAGCACTCAGGAGGCAGAGGCCAGTAGATCTCTGTATTTTTGAGCCAACCTGGTCTACATGATGTGACCCTATCTTGAAAGGAAAAGAGGAAAGGAAAAGAAAAGGTCCTTGAAATTTTAGCCTGAGCAAATAAAAGAAGTCAAGTAGAGACCAAATGGTCAGATTACCCTTTTTGCAGATGATAATGTTCTTAAAAGACCCTAAGACTCTACCAGATGACTCATATCTGATAAATATTGTCAAAAAGCAGTAGAATGAAAACTCAAGGTACAAATATTGATTCATAATAACCTCAAATAATGAAAAACCTGAGTATAAACATATTCAAAGGCATTAAGGACCTCTCTGAAGAAAACCATAAGTCCTAAAGGAAGAAATTGAAGACTCTGGAAGATAGAATGACCTCCGATGTCCACCAATCAACAAGATAATGTGAAAATGGCCATATTATTAGAAATTATCTAGAAATCTAATACATTCCTTCCACTTACCCTCCTCACAGAAATGGAAAAGAAGCTAAACATTATAAAGAAACACACATAGAGGGGAAGAGAAAATGCTCAAGAGAGACAAAGAGAAAGAGACGAAGATCCCGAATGAAAAGAGCCATACTGGATGTATTACGATAGCTGACGTCAATATGCACTGCTGAGCCACAATCGGCTACAGTCATCAGATTCTCCATAAAGGTGCCAAAAGCATACACTGAGAAACTGTATTAACAAGTGCTGCTGCAAAAACTGGATACCTACATCTAAAAGACTAAAAACTACATCGCTATCCCTCACCCTATTAAAAAACCAGCTCATGATAGATCGAGGTCCTTAATGTAAGACTTTCACTTCTAAACTTCTAGAAGAAGACACAGGGAAATATATAAAGATTTTGATAGGACTCTAATATCTCAGGAAATAATATCAGATGTTGACAGACAGGGTTCTGTGAAGTGAAGAAAGCTACTGAACAGCAAAGGAAGTAACTCCTAACAGGGTAAGAAACAGACTAAAGGAATGAAAGAAAATCTTTTCCAGTTATTCAACTAACAGGGAATTGATTCAAGAAAAACAGAGAGGATATATACATAATAAAGAGAGAAAAAATGTAGACTGGAAAATATAAAGTCTATGACCCTATAGCCTGTACCCCTAGCCCCAGCTCCCAGGAGGCAGCGACAGGAAAACACAAGTTAGACCCGGCTGTCTTGGGCTACATAGCAAGCTCATGGTCCACATAAGCTACATAGCATGTCTGACGTATTTTTTTTTTTTTTTTTTGATTTTTCGAGACAGGGTTTCTCTGTGTAGCTTTGCGCCTTTCCTGGAGCTCACTTGGTAGCCCAGGCTGGCCTCGAACTCACAGAGATCCGCCTGGCTCTGCCTCCTGAGTGCGCGGATTAAAGGCGTGCGCCACCACCGCCCGGCCGTATTTTTTTTAGAAAGAAAGAAAAAGAAGTCCCCCCACAAAAAAACACCAAAGTACCAAGCAATGCCATTGATACACACAAAAATTAACAGAACACTTTTTAGATTATGTGAAAAAATGTTCACTACACTCACCCATTAAGGAAATGGAAATCAAAAAGTAAACTGGAATGTTAACTCTCCCAGGCTTAACGACTACTGTGGAAAAATAAATGCAATGGATGTTGGTGAGGATGTGGGGGAAAGGGGACTCTGTGCTATTGGTGAGAATTTAATTAGTCTGGTCAGGTACCCTCTCTACTATTGCCAGGAATCTTAGCTTGAGTCATCCTTGTGGATTCTAGGGAGTTTTCCTCACACCAGGTTTCTCCCTAGCCCCATAATGGCCCCCTCTATCAAAATATCTCTTTTGTTGCTCTCCCTCTCCATCTCTTCCACTACTCAACCAATCTGATCCCTCATATTACCATCCCTATTTCCTCTGCACTTCACCTCCCACCCCCAGTTTACCCAGGAAATCTCGCGTATTTCCCTTTCCCAGGGTGATCCATGGGTGTCCCTCTTAAGGTCCTCCTTGTTACCTAATTTCTCTAGGGCTGTGGGTTCTAGCCTGGTTAATCTTTGCTTTACATCTACTATCCACTTATGAGTGAATACATACCGTGTTTATGTTTCCGAGTCAGGGTTACCTCCCTCAGGATGATTTTTTTTCTAGTTCCATTTGCCTACAAATTTCAAGACGTCTTTTTATTTATTTATTTTTATTTTTATATTTTTACTGCTGTGTAATACTCCATTGTGTGAATGTACCACATTTTCTTTATCCATTCTTTGGTTGAGGGGCATTTAGGTTGTTTCCAGGTTCCAGCTATTAGGAATAATGCTACTATGAACATAGTTGAGAAAGTGCCCTTGTGGTATGATTGAGCATCATTTGGGTATATGCCCAAGAGTGGTATAGCTGGCTCTTGAGGTAGATTGATTCCCAATTTTCTGAGAAACCACCATACTGATTTCCAAAGTGGCTGTACAAGTTTGCATTCCCACAGTGGAAGAGTATTCCAGTGGAAAATTTTTGAAACATAAACGTGTGTGTGTGTGTGTGTGTGTGTGTGTGTGTGTGTGTGTGTGTGTGTGTTTAAAATAAAATATTTTTAAATTGCATGTAAGAAGGTGGACAGAAAATGAATTCTCATTTGTTGCTGGTATGAGCTTTATTTACAGAGAAGAACTTAGCAATATTTACAAGCACTAAAAATATACAAAACTACATCTTGGAAAATTGAGTCCTAACAAACCTCTTTGTACAGGCAAAAGAGGAAAGGATCTATGCCTATAATGAGAAACAAAGAGATTGTAAAGCCATAAAATACACTCAATCCAGCTACATAAACGAATTAGCAAGGCAACCAGGCATAGTGCATAGTATTATACTCTCACTTACGTGGGAAGCTGAGGTAGAGGAATATCTTGAGGCCAAGAGACCAGCCTGGGGAATATAGCTAGACTCATTGCAAAGGGACAAAACAAAATGAAATAGGGCCATTTTAATAATTATGAGCACAGAAAAATATCCTTATGAGCTTTCAAGGAATGAGGCAATGCTTGCCTACAGATAGTTTTACCAATATTAACTCTTTTGCAAAGGGTTTGGTTGGTTGGTTGTTTTTATTTATGGCTTGTGGTTGTCCTTTGGTTGGAGGCTTTTGTTTTGTTTTGTAGCATGAGTATTCAACCCATGACCTCCACATGCTATCACTGAGCTATATTGCCAGTCCCTCCCCCAAAGACTCCCTTAGTGAACCCAGCATGGTGCTGACCCTGCTTTGTCCCAGCTGCTCTCAAAAAGGGGGCAAGACATTTTCTAAAGAAAACTCAAGAAATAAACAAATTCATTAATAAGTGTAAACAAAAATAAAATAATCATGTGTCACTTAGAGATGGGGACATATTATGAGAACTGCACCATTGACTGGCTTTGATTTCATCCTTGTACAAACATTACAGGGTATACTTATGCAAATGTCCATGTTACAGGTCAACCGCTTTCTGTGGCCTCTAATTGTAATTG
This sequence comes from Peromyscus melanophrys, assembly GCA_902168415.1. Taxonomy (NCBI): domain Eukaryota; kingdom Metazoa; phylum Chordata; class Mammalia; order Rodentia; family Cricetidae; genus Peromyscus; species Peromyscus melanophrys. Next base: position 6,330 of record CABHPR010152858.1, read on the forward strand.
TTAATGCATGTTAATCGTACAAATTAGTAGGATCCTACCCACCTGTGCTCTTTCTACCCTCCGTTCTTCCTTCTCTACCCCCTCTGCAAGCCTCCTTTTAGGGCTACTAGAGTCCTTCCTCCACTTCCAGCCCCCCATGGATTTTCTTTGTCTTCCACACATGTAAAGAAACACATCACAGTTGTGTTTCTGCATCTGGCTGATTGCACTTTCCATTATGACCTTCAGTTTTACCAGTTTTCCTGCAAGTCAAGGATTTCATTCCTCTTCATGCAGAACAGCATTGGTGTGCGTGTGTGTGCGTGTGTGTGTGTGTATGTGTGTGTGTGTGTGTGTGTGTGTGTGTGTGTGTGTGTATGTGTATTCTCTGCTTAGTTCCATAGCCTATTTTTCCATTGGGTTGTTTGTTTAATTTCTGGAGTTCTTTGTATATTCTAGATATTAATTCTTGTTAGATGTATAACTAGCACAAATTTTCTCCCATTCCATAGGCTGCTTCTTCAGTCAATTGACAGTGTCCTTTCTCTGTACAGAAAGCTTTTAATTTCATGAGACCCCATTTATTGATTATCGGCATTATTTCCCGAGTGACTGGAGTCATATTCTGAAATTCCTTACATATGCCTACTATATATTTTTTCATTACATTTACTTATTTACTGAGGGCATATCTGTGTGTGTGTGTGTGTGTGTGTGTGTGTGTGTGTGTGTGTGTGTACACAGGTGCCCTGGATGAAAGGATAAACGGCGCTGGTTGTTCTGCGGAAGGGTCACCAGAGTTAGAACGGGCTTTATTAGAGAGAAGAGGGGATAGGACAGGAGAATCCAGGCCTGGTGGAGGGAGGGAAGCGGGGCAGAGCAGACAGCAGAGAGGAAATGGAAAAAGGGAGGGTGGGGGTCCGTGTGTGGCTTTTTAAAGCAGAGATTGCGTGATTACCTGGTGTTACGCAGTCACCCGCAACACCCTAATGACGTAGGACGTTACACCCGGAAGAATGAGAGCAAGATACTAACACCAGCTGCTTAGGAAAGTCAGAGGACAGCTTGCAGAAGTCTGTTCTCCCCTTCCACCATGTGGGACCCAGGGATCAAACACAGGTTGTCAGACTTGGAAGCATCCACCTTTATGTACCTACCGAAGCCATCACACCAGGCCCATGTGCCTTTAAGTTTATTACTTGCATTTTTCCTGTAACATTTTCAGACCTTGGGTATTACACTGAAGTCCTCGATCCACTTGGAGTTGATTTTTGTATAGCATGAGAGATGAGACTCTAGTTTCAGCCAGGCAGTGGTGGTACACGCCTTGATACCAGCACTCCGGTGGCAGAAGTAGGTGAATCTCCTCGGTCTAGGCCAGCTTGGTCTAGAGAGTGAGTTCCAGGACACAGGACAGTCTGTGCTTCACAGAGAAATCCTGTCAAAAAAAAAAAATTCTAGTTTCATTCTTTTGTCCAAAGATACCACTTGTTGAAACTGAAAGACCCTAACCCTTTAGGCTTATAACTCCCCCCCCCCCCAAGCCCTAGGAGAATGAGGAACTAAAAAGAAAACTAGTTCCAAGGGCAACCTGACTCAGCCATTATTCAACCACCCCTGCTACAATGTAACAATGTAAAGAGATTTCTATTAAGAGATGTGCTCAACTGTGACTGGGATAATTGCAAGTGTTCCAGGAAGGACCACTGTGACCTTTGTGTAAACTCCACTCCTGCCCTGATACCCTCCCCCTTGAGGTTTCGGGGAAAATGTGCATGTGGACGTGACTGTACCCACCCTGTGGTCAGGCCATGATCTTATGAAATTAGCCTCTAGACATAAATCAATCGAAATGACATTGTATGGGAATTGTAATCTTATGGCTTTTGTGGGTTTTTCCTTTAAAAGTACTCATGTGATTGCAGTAGGTGCGACTCTTTCTCTTTGGAGCAGTGTAGCCCCACTGTACAGCCGCATCAATAAAACTCTTGCTGTTGCATCAACTGGACCGGAGTCTGGGTTCTTGGGGCGCCCACCCGAGAAGGTAGTACCCTGGGTCTGGGGTCTATCAGAAACCACTACCTTCTTTCCAATGTGCATTTTTGTCCAAATCAGGTAGCTGTGGTTGTGTGGCCTTGCATCTGGATCCTCTGTTCTGTTCCACTGATCTATATGTCTGTTATTATTACTTGGCTCCAAAGCATAGCGCAATCAGTTATATGATGCCTCCAGCAGCATCATTTTTTGCTCAGGATTGCTTTGGTTATCTGAATCTTCTGTGTTTCCCTAAGAACTGTAATTTTTTTTTATGTCTATGAAAATGTCCCTGGGATTTTGGTTGAAATTGCATTGAGTCTGTACTTTTTTTTGTTTGTTTGTTTTGTTTTGGTAGGAAGGCTATTTTCACAATAGTAATTCCTCTAATCTGTGAGCATTGGGGAGGTCTTCTCATATCCTGTCTTCCTCGGTTTCTTCGGTGTTTTAAAGTTTTCATCATGGAGAGTTCTCACCCCCTTGGTTAGGTTTATTCCAAGGTTGGTTTTGACTGTTGTTGTTTAAAAAAAAAAAAAAAAAGATTGATTGATTGATTGATTGATTATATATACAGCATGTATGACTGCGGGCCAGAAGAGGGCACCAGATCTCATTACAGATGGTTGTGAGCCACCATGTGGTTGCTGGGAACTGAACTCAGGACCTCTGGAAGAGCAGTCAGTGCTCTTAACCTCTGAGCCATCTCTCCAGCCCAACTGTTGTTATTTTTGAGGTTGTTGTGAATGGGATTATTTCCCTGATTTCTTTCTCTATGTGTTTGTCTTTAGAATATGGGAAGGCTGCTGATCTTTGTGTGTTAATTTTGTATCTTGCCATTTTACTGAATGTGCTTATGAGTTCTAAGTGTTTCCTGCTGGGGTCTTTGGTATCAGATCATCTGAAAATAGATACACTTCGATTTCCTTTCTGTTCATATCCATTTTTCTTATTTTTCTTGTCTTGTTGCTATAGGTCAGAGTTCCAGCACTATACCAAATAAGAATGGGGGAAGTTGACACCCTTGTCTTCTTCATTTTAATGGAAATTAAGAGTTTTTCTCCATCTAACATAATGTGAACTACAAGTTTGTCATTGACAGCCCTTATTGAGATATGTTCCATCTAGTCTATTTTTCAGGATTTTTAACATGAAGGATGTTTGATTCTTTTTTAAAAGATTTTTCTTCCTCCCTTGAGTTCCTTTATGTAATATGCAACATTTATTGATTAACATGCATTTACCATCCTCAAATCTTTGAATTAAAGACATTTTGATTGTGGTGAATGATCTTTTTGATGTGTTGTTGAATTTGGTTTGTAGGTCTTTTGTTGATAATTTTTGCATCTGTGTTTATCAAGGAGATTGGCCTGTGATTTTCTTTCTTTCTTTTTTTAACATCTTTGGCTTTGGTGTCAGAACAGCAAAAGCTTCACTCAAAGAGTTTAATAATGTCACCTTCTTTTCTATGATATGGAATAGTTTGAGATGCATTATTTGTTCTTCTTTAAAGGGCCAGTAGAATTCACTAGTGTAAACATCTAGCCTGGGCTTGTTTCAATTGGGAGATTTAAATTATTGCTTCAGTCTCACTTCTTGTTATAGATGCATTTATTTATCTCATTTTGATCATTTCCTTTGGATTTTCCAATTTGGGGAATATGGATTTTAAAGCTTCTCCTAATGTTTTTCTGAACTTTGTTGGTATCTGTTGTTGCTCTTTTTCCATCTTTATTTTGTCATCTGGATGTTCTCTCTCTCTCTCTCTCTCTCTCTCTCTCTCTCTCTCTCTCTCTCTCTCTCTCTCTGTCTCTCTCTCTCTGTCTCTCTCTCTCTGTCTCTCTCTCTGTCTCTGTCTCTCTCTGTCTCTGTCTCTCTCTCTGTCTCTCTCTCTCTGTCTCTCTCTCTCTGTCTCTCTCTCTCTCTCTCTCTCTCTCTCTCTCTCTCTCTATGGCTGAGGGTTTGTCAATCTCACTTATCTCTTCAGAGAGCCAACTCTTTCTTTCATTGACTCTTTGTATTGCTTTTTATTCTTGTTTTGTTTCTATCTCATCTGTTTCTGCTCTGGTCTGAATTTCTTTCCATCTGCTGGGTTGAGGTTTGGCATGTTCTTCTCCTTAAAGGACTCTAAGGCTTATCACTAAGTTGTCCATTTGATACCTCCCTGATTCATTAGCTGTACAGACCCTTCTCTTAGTACAGCTTTCATTGTACCCCATGGGTTTTAGCATGTTGTCTTTTCATTTTCACTTGGTTATAAAAAAAAATTTAATTCCTTCTTGATTGCTTAATCTCCATGAGTCTGTCTGTGGTCTAGCGTTTCTCTTGCCTCTAATACCTTTTTCCATCCTTCCATCCTAAAGTAATGTCTATTTCTTGGAGTCAACAAATAGATGACTCCTGTTTTGTTTTGTTTTTAATCCAATCTACTAGTCTATGTCTTTTAATAGGCAAGTGGAGAAAATAACTATTCCGAGTTTATTACTGAAAGGTGTATATTGCTTCCTGCCACTTTGTTGATTTTATAGTGTTTGTTTGTTTTCCTCTTCCGCTCCTGCTTAACAGTGGTTTGTTCCTTCCTGTGGCCTGATGGCTGGGTAATCTTTTATCTCTCTTCAGTCCAAAGGATGTCTTCAAATGTCTTCTAGTTTTGTGGCCATAAATACTCTCAGCCTATTTTTATAATGGAGAATGTTTGTTTTTCCTCCAATTATGACAGTTTTGCTGAGTATAGTAGTCTGGGTTGTCAGTATCTCTCAGAACTTGAAATACATCTTCCTGTGCCCTCGTGGATTTTAAAGTTTTAATCTGTCATTATTCTCTTGGGTTTGCCTTTATATGTGACTTAGTATTTCTCTCTTGCCATTTTCAATGCTTTCTTCTGAATGTTTAATATTTTAATTATAAAATGATGAGTGGAGGTGTTGTTGTTGTTATTTTTACTCTTTTTTGTGGGAGGAGCCGCCACCCAGCTCCCAAATAAATCACACACAGAGGCTTATTCTTAATTATGAATGCCTGGCCTTAGCTTGGCTTGTTTCTTGCCAGCTTTTCTTTTTTTTTATATTTTTTTTATTTAAAAAAATGTTTTCTTTCCTTTTACATACCAACCCCTGTTCCCCCTCCCTCCTCTTTTCCCACTCCCCTCCACCTACCCCCATCCCACCTCCATCCCCTCCTAATAGAGAGTAAGGCCTCCCTTGGGTAGTCAACACAGGCTCTTGCCAGCTTTTCTTAAATTATTCCATCTATCTTTTGCCTCTGGGCTTTTCCCCTTCTCTTACTTCTGTAAATCTTACTCTTAATCCATGGCTTGCTGTGTAGCTTGATGGCTGCCCCCTGGAGTCCTCCTCCTCCTTCTCTCCCTCCTAGCTCCTTTTACTCTTCCATCTCTTTTTTTTCGTCCTCCCAGATTTCTCCTTCTATATATCCTCTCTGCCTGCCAGCCCCTCCTATTCTTTCTCTTGCCTTGCTATTGGCCAGTTCTTTATTAGACCATCAGGTGTTTTTCACAGGCACAGTAACACAGCTTCACAGAGTTAAAAAAAAAATGCAACATAAACAAAAGTAACACACCTTAAAATAACATTCTACTACATGGAGGTTTCATTCTGGTTTGGTTGTGGTCTATTTGGTGTCCTAAATACCTCTTATGTGTGTTGACAACTATGATGGTTCGTTCTAATTGTCAGCTTGACACAACCTGGAATCAGCTGGTAAGGGAGTCTCAGTGAGGAGCTCTCCAGATCAGCTTGGGATATGGGAATGTCTATGTGGAATTGTCTTGATTGCTTTAATTGCTATGGGAAGCCGCAGCCTGAACGTGATTGGCACCATTCCCCAGACTGATGTCCTACACTGGGTAAGAGTAGAGAAGGTTAGCTGAGCACCAAGCATGCAAGAATTCATTTCTCTCTGCTCTCGACTGTAAGTGTGATGTGACATCTCAGCCTCCTGCTGCTCTGACTTCCCCAAGTAATGGACTGTACCCTGGAACTGTGATAAAACAAACCTTCTCCTCCCTGTTACTTTTTACCAAGGTATTTTATCAAAGCAACAGACATGAAACTATGACAGATAATATCTCTTTTCCTAACTCTAGTAGTTTGAATGAAATGTCCCCCACAGGTCCCCAGTTGGTGTCTCTGTTTAGGGAGGTTTAGGGGGTGCGCCATAATGGACCATACTTTCTAAAATCATAAGCTCCAAGAAAACTTTTCTTCCATAAGTTATCTCCTGCCAGGTATTTGGTCTCAGCAATAAGAAAAGTAACTAATACCAAATAAAGGATATGAACACATAACTCTGAGAAAATATAAATAACTCAAGACAGCAGCCAGAAAAACATAAACCATAACACAATATATCATGTGTCATTCCCCCCAGTACAGAAATTATAGTAATAAGAAGCCAAAATTGGGCAGGGGACATACCTCAGTGTTAGAGCACTTGCCAAGCATCTACACGGCCCTTGGTTCAACCTCCAGGACTACAAGAAAAAAGAAAAACAAATAAGCTAAAATTTGAAATGTAGAGAATTTATGAAACCGAGAGTTGTGGAGGACCCTACTGAGAGAAAAAGCTTTTCAGCCTTTTTATACAGAAGGCTAGTAGTATCTATTAACATTTTTAACTTGATGTATATTGTAATTCATTAGTGCCACTTTTAGAAACATATTTCAGGCCAACAAGATGATTTGGTGGTTAAAGGCCATTGCCCCTACCCAGTCTGGTGGCTTGAGTTTGACTCATGGGATCTACATGGTGGAAGGAGAGAAACACCCAACACAAGTTGTCCTCTGACTTCCACATGTGCGCTGTGGCATGCGCAGTCAGGTTAAGATTCTGGAGAACCTTTGTGGTGGAACAAATATCATTAAACTGATTGACACAGGGTCCTACATCTGGCGCCCAACGTTAGTGGTACAAATTCTTGAAAAGACCCGAACTACACTCGGCCGGTTGTGGTGGTGCATGCCGGTAGGTTTTACTGAAGGAGGAAGAGTCAGGAGGATCCCGAGTTTGAGGCCGGCCTAGGAGGCTTGGGAGAAGCTTCGACCCGGACCAAACCACAAACAGTGGTGGGACCATGGAGGCAGTGGCTGCTACTCCAAGTTGCTGGCTTCTTCTCATTGTGTTGGTGACTGCGGTGATGCTGCTACCTGGGACGAAGAGTTTACTACTGCTTGTTCAGAGAAGAATTGCCAGGACCATCGTGTTACAAGAAAGCATCGACAAAGGTCAGTTTGGAAAAGTTTGGCAAGACAAATGGTGGGGAGAAATTGCTGTGAAGATTTTTTGTTCTAGGGAAGAACGTTCATGGTTCCAAAAGACAGACATTTATCAGACTGTGATTACTCCAAACCACAGAGGAGGCACAAAAAAAAAAAAAAAAAAAAAAAAAAAAAAAAAAAAAAAAAAAGTCTGCAGAGAGCCATGGCCACGCCTAACAGCGACTTTGAAATCTTCAAAAAGATGACAAAATTCCACAACGATGATTCCACATGGACTATGGTAAAGCCATTAAGCTAATTAACACCACCAAAAGATCGACTTTGGACTACAAACTGCTTAGGACAATTTTGAGATGACTAGCTGAGATGCTCCAGCCTGACAGACTACTTGAACAAGGACTTGAAGCAAGCCCTGCACTTTCTCATTATGCAGTGGCTGAACAAATGATATAGGACTTGACAATTAACCCAAAATTTTTCTTTTCAGGATCCCCTAAAGATGGAAGTAATTTTAAGAAAACGACGCCCACATTCCCAAGAGGTGGGATGGGAGGTTTTTGGTCATTTAATGAGTTATGGATATTGTCATTGTTTATGATGGTTGGTTACAAGTTGTTAATTGTTAATGGTCAGGAAAAAAGCTGAACATGGAGATTAGATTCAGAGGTTTTGTTTAAAAAAGAAAGAAAAAAGAGAAAAGAATATAGTTATGAGATAGATCACTGAATCTATTCTGAGAAAAAAGATAAAGAATAATAGGATAAATGGGTAGATCACTGAATCTACACTAAAAAGAAAAAGAGGAAGATATAAAAATGACAAAAGGAAGATTACTGAATCTATTATGAAAAGAAAAAGTACTTTTAAAAAGGAATTACTTGTTTTAAATAGGACAAGTAATGAAAAAATTTTTGTCTGAGTTTATCAAATGTTACTGGACTGGACATTGTTAATATATATAATGGAGTTTTTTCATCTGCACCTGTCAAATGTTAATGGACTAGACATCGTTAATGTAATTCTTGACTGTTTATATTGTATACACTTATTGGATATAATTTTTCTTGTATTAGTTATAAGCTTTTTTTACTTTTAGACAAAAGAGGGGAAATGTGGTGGTATTGTGTTCCCCAAAATATTGTGTATGCTAATAAACTTATCTAGGGTCAGAGAACAGGACAGCCACAATGTTAAACATGAGGACAGGCAGTGGTATCACATGCCTTTAATCCTAGCATTCCAGAGACAGAAATCCCTCTGGATCTCTGGGAGTTCAAGGCCACATTGGACACATGCCTTTAATCCCAGAAAGTGAGCCTTTAATCCCAGGGAGTAGTGGTAGAAAGCAGAAAGGTATATAAGGCGTGAGGACCAGAAACTAGAAGCATTTGGCTGGTTAGCATTTGGCTGGTTAAGCGTTCAGGCTTCTAGCAACACAGTTCAGCTGAGACTCATTCTGAATGAGGACTCAGAGTCCTCCAGTCTGAGGAAACAAGACCAGCTGAGAAGTTGGCCAGGTGAGGTTAGCTGTGGCTTATTCTGTCTCTCTGATCTTCCAGTGTTCACCTCAATACCTGGCCTCAGGTTTGATTTTATTAATAAGAACTTTTAAGATTCATGGTACACTCACACACGCATATGTATAAATAAATATAATGAAAAAATCAAAAAACATATTACAGATGAAGTACATGTGATGATAAAGCAAGAGAGGGGCCTAGAGGAGACTAGTTGGGGCAAGAGAGAACAAGCTGGAAAGGGTGAGGGGCACGGAAGAGATGCAGGAAGGAAAATGATTGAGGATAAAGGTTAATGACACATGTAGGTAATACAGGCTTATAATCCCAGCACTCAGGAGGCAGAGGCAGATGGAACTTTGAGTTCAAGGCCAACCTGGTCTACAGAGCAAGTTCCAGGACAGCCAGGGCTATGCAAAGAAATTCTGTCTCCATAAAAAAAAAAAAAAAAAAAAAAAAAAAAAAAAAAAAAAAAAA